>VWZF01006947.1:161270-255080 GCA_013396755.1 Sclerurus mexicanus | reverse complement strand
TATTCTAAATCATTAAGACATGGTGCAGTTTTGTCTTGGAAGGAACAAAGACAATACTATGAATGTACTCATAAAACATTAGTGGTTTGGGATGAAACTACAGTTGTAATTAAATAAATAAACCACTCTTTCATACTACTAAATGATAGTTCATATTTCATTCTTAAAGTTGTGTTGCTACAGGCAAGGGCTTAGCAGTTGAAATTTTGTGATTTTTTTTTAAATGTTCACTCGAAAGGACGAGGAGAGGAGAGGAGAGGAGAGGAGAGGANTCTTTTAATACTGACCAATGTTAAGCACATATTGTCATTTATGGGTACCTACATGAGTGAAAATTGGTGAATGACGATAGAAAGGCATGAACTTAAAACTGGTTCTAAGAGTCCAGAAATCAGTATTCAGATCTCATTTTCTTTTCCCTTCCTACCACCGTTTCCTTCAAAAATGTTGTAAGACCTATTAATTTTATAATTTATTTTTTTTTCCTATTTATCTTTTTTTTTATTTTTTTATTTTTGCTGGCCTTTTTACTCCACCTTGCCAACACCAACAACTGATATTTTTAGCTTCCTCAAGATCGGGATGTTCCCTATCCCTATAATCCATACAGTACTGATCAGGGAGAGGAGGGAAAGAGAATGCCCTTACCCTTCACTGCATCAGGTTCTACAGGGACCCTAGCATGTTTCTCAAAGGGAAAAGCATTGAGGGAGTTCTCATTCACTCTGCTGCTACACAAAAATGTGATTGATACGTCTTCCCTGTATACAGCAAATTGCTCTCCTTTTTGGATAACTGTTTGCATATTTTCTTCTTTTGTTTATGCCACTATGGAGTCTCGATGTTTACCACAAGACAAATATTAAATTGAGTTACTGGTGAGAGCTTGAAAGGCACCCAAAACATTCCTGTATATGAGGGCAATGTCCTCAGAGTTAATGGAAATCCATCTGAGGATTTTTGCTTTAGAATATAATTTGCCAGCCCTAACTTTAAGTATCTAAAAATAGACATCTAATCTAAGCTAAGCATTGATCTATAGTCAAAGGAGAGAAATACTTCTGATGGCTGAGTCATCCTGTCCTAGGACAGATATATCACTCTCTATATGTGCTGCTTTTTCCCTTCAATGAATGTAATGAGATCTCAGAAATATATATTAGGTTATACCTTTAACTCACATATAATCAAAATTAAGGGAAATTAATACTTTATGAGATCAAATGGGGCTAAAATTTCCCAAGCTATCTTTGACCCTACAGCTTATGTAGGACAATCCCCTTGTCTTTCACATCACTGAATATGTAAGAATTTAATCTCCAGATACTAACTCAGTTATAGCTGGACTGTGAGGAACTTGGATGCCACTGTGGATTTGAGAGGTGGGCAGCTTCTTGGCTACCTTTTCTAGGTAGACAACCTTCTAGTTCCTCCAGTCCTTTGAGATGAAAGACATGTACTTGTAATCTGCAGCAACAATAGCAAGAAGTGGTTGTGAAATTATTTTTAAAGAATTACTTGATCTTCATGGAGTTAGAGAGTTTATGCACCAGTATGAAAATTTTCCTCTTAGGGTAATAGATTTGAAATCTACCCATTTTAAATCCTTTCAAAATGATTGGCAATTGGATGAATAATAGCCTGTTTCTTTCACTATACTTCATGCTAAATTTCCTGAAATTATTTGAATCATTGTTAGCCCTAAAGACAGAAGACCAAGTTTACATGGAGAATAAAAGACTTGTTATTTCCATATTTCTCATTTGTGTAAAATGATCTAATAACAGACATTATCACCATCCAAGGGCTCACCTCAGTCATAGAATTCAGACTCACTAGTAATGATTTCTACTGAGAGTAGCATTTAAAACCCTCTGGAGCCAATGAAAGGACTTTTAGAAGTTACACAAGTCATCTTTGCATTTAACGTGCTTCTCTGCTATTTAAAAGGACTTGTCAGAAAATCCTCAAACTTTTCCCATGTCTGAAGGCTGAACTCCTAATGCAATAAAATCCTCGGTCAGGTTATGCAGCCAGGCAGGACACAAGGGAGTAACATATCAAAGGACATGATTCCCTTCAGCTGGAAGCCAAATAAAACAAAAAGCAGAAGACAGAGTTGGGGCAAACTAATACCATGCAGAAGATCTACTTCATTTTCTGGTACAAATTGTTCCCTAGGGGAAAAAATTAAAAAATGCTGGTGAAAAACTGCAGTGAGAGACAGAATGTGTATGGATACTGAAATTTTGTGAGCTTTCCCATGAGCTGGTCATCTGTGGGAGTGGACTTACAGTATAAGTTTTCACTGTATTGTAACATGGATTCCCTGTCTTTTTTCCCTGAATCACCTTTCTTCTTCCCAAAATCCCTTGGGAGAATTCTTATCTCCCTACCTTAGTATGCAGGCAGCCTTTCCTGTAGAGCTAGGTGAAGTCCCCTTATTGGCCCTTAGTTAACCCTTTCCCCATTGGTTGTTAAACCCATATATACCCGGGACCATGTTGAATAAACTCTCTCTCTGCACTCTCTCTGGTGGTCTCTGTGTGTCTCTCCCACGGGACATCTCAGGGACCACATGGGCGGGGGGGACGAAGGGGGAGCATCCCTAAATCAGCTGTCACAGTCATCTCCTTCTCCTTGTGTGCCTAAAGAATTGTCCCCTGTGTTTAGATAGAAAGGTGCCTCTAGATGCCTTGCTGTTTTCAGTGGGAGGTGAAATATGTTGGAAGGAGTTGTGACGGCACATAGCTGAGTAACTGATTTAGGCTCCTAAACAGCCATGCGAGATGTTTTTGAGTATCCATATGCTTTTCCTTTTATTTGTCACTAACAATTAGATAATCCAGTCAAAAACTATTTCATCTGAGCTAACCATAGCAACCTAGGATCCGTTCCTTGGCATGCTTCTGCTAATAGGGAGTAGTAGTCATCAGGCCAGGATGACTGCAATTCTCAGTGTTTAAAAGGAGAAATGGAGATCTGCCTGAGCACTCAGGCATGCCCAGAGACTGAAACCGGCATCTATTTCCCATCACTTATGACTTCTGAGCCCCTGTTCTTGACATAGGTAGTGTGGCACGTTGTGAAGAGATAACTTGATTTAAAGATTTATTATAAAAGACATATATATAATGTGACTGTCTTACCGTGAAGACAGAAAGGTCCTCTAAAAATCATATGTTTCTATGATACTTTGCCTAGTTTAAACTTTGTTGATTTGCATTTTTAAAACTTTTAAGTGTGACCCTAATTCACTTCAATGGTGCTACTGGAAGTCACTAGTGAACTTGGAGGTTTTATTTTTTATGTTTCTGTTTGTAGCTGCATTTTACCTATTTGAGAAATTTCTTTTAGCTCCCAACTTTTTGACTAAAACTCCAGAGATGCTCTGCCCTCCGGGTAGGTTAGAGAAGGTTGGACTGAGGCTTTTTCAGGACAGAGGGTGCATAAATCTGAACGGAATGACTTGGAACTGCCTGAGGTACCTGTCAGTGTGTTCTTGCAAAAGTGGGTCTAATTACTGATGTCAGTTGGTCTCTGGAATGGTTTTTGTGTGGTCCATGAAGCAAGGAGAAGGAAGCTGAATGTAGACCAAACACAGCAGATGATCATTTTTATGCTTTCACGTGACAGGGCTTGGCAGCACTGTTAAAACCGAGGGACTGATGATGGTTCCACTATAAAAGCCCATTTGCTCAGGGATTTATCATCTTAAGCATTTTAATTTGCCTCAGACTAGTATCTGGCACTTGGTAGTCCCTCTCCTCCTTTCCCTTCCTCTCCTGAGGTGATTTTTCTAATTTAATTTAAATTTACTTGACTGCTTTATAAAAGGAGGCTCTTATATTATCATGCCAGCAGTTGACACGGTGAAGCTGAGTTGCAATGCAACTCCAATCTGCGGTGCCTGTACCTTCTTAAATTCACAGTTCCCTGACATGAAAGACTTGCTTTTGCACCACAGTGATGCCCGTTGACTCTGTGGAAGACTTTTGGCTCCATCACACACAACTCCTTTCTTCTCACCTTGTGCTGTAGGTGGACACTAACAATCCACCACCAAAAAAAACTCCGTTATGGAAAAGAAGAAACTATTTAGGAGGTATTTGGGTTCAATAAAGTTTCATAATTCACCAGATAAAGCAAGCAGTTATATCACATAACTAAATTGAAGTGTTGACCAAATCAGAAAGAAGAGGCTGGGAATAGGAAATGTCTTAAACCAGCTCTGCTGATGAAGAAAATATATGTTGACCTGCCCCTTAAGCATTCTGTGTACGGGGGAGTTAATGTGTCTGTTGTTAATGTCTGCTTGAGGACATTTATTCATGTTCTTCAGATCAAATTGTGAAATTGTAAGACACTTTTTGAAAGACAAATGTTCAAATGTTTAATTGAGTAATTAAAAATAACACCTCAGCCTTAGAAATCAATTTTCTGGGGAAAGAGGATGAGAAGGACATAATTTCCAACTAAAGACAGGGGTAGAAAATCTGAAAATACCCAAACCTGGAAAATTGAACTAAAAAATAAAAGGTAGATGATTACAATTCAATTTATTAAAAAAAAAAAAATCAACCAACCAAAAGCAACAGAACCCCCACAAACCAAACAAACAAACAAAATAACAACACAAAAAGAACCACAACCAAGCTAAAAAACCCCTGTGTTATGCAGCACTGTATTTTTAATTGCTTGGACTGACCTTTAAGAAAATACTTGAGACTTCATAACATAACATTTAAAAGTCTGAGTTAAATCTGTGGGAACCAGAGCAATCCTCCACATGACTAAGAGAACAGCCCAAAGACACTGCCCTCTGCCAATACACCAATGGGCATCCTAAACATTCCTGCCACTTTACATCAATTATGACACCACTGGTAGACACCCCAAAGTGAATTAAGGACAAGGTAGCAAGTTTAACTTGAAATTAATTTGCTTTTGTCAGTTCACATCAGATCCTTAATGTCATCTTCACTGAGATTTCATGATTAATATTAATAATCTCTGGAGTCTCATGCTAAATGTATTCTGTGAGCTTCTTTGATAACTTAAGACCATTTCAGATTAAAAAAAAAAAAAAAAAACAAAACCCAAAGCATATTTATCAATGCAAGTTTAAGGTTTGTCGAAGGTATCATTAGAACTTTATGTGGGCTCATCATACCTGCACTATTTACATCAATATTTCTTTTGGGAAAAGAGTTGCAATTAGAGTAAGAATTGCATTTGTTAAATAATGAAATTACTTTTGATCTCCTGGTTCTCAAGATGATCAATTAGGAAATTGCAATAGTGGATTCCTTTTTCCATGGGTTGCAGTTCTACCAGGGACATGTCGCTTTTGCATGGAACTTGTAGCTCCTACTGCTTATGTCTTTGTGAGTGTTTATTTGTTTGTTGTTTTACGGGTTTTTTTATTTGTTTACATTGGGAAAGACAGAGACATCTCTAATTTGCTTACTCTAGCATTATGCTAACAGATACTGCCTGTCAGCTGCGGCTTAGAGCTCACATTTATTTTCCATTAGTAAATCTTTGTGGCAAAGGAACTGGTACTGTTTTAAAACACTTTCAAGTTTTTTATTGTAGTCTGCCCAGAGAAGGTGTATTTGGAAAGGGACTTCTATGGCCTTTATATATTAGCAACCTCCAGAAAAACCAACCAAGCATACACATATTTATTCATGTGCGATATATGTTCATATGCTCTGTGTGTGAAAAAAAAAATACATACACATAGCTTTAAGCTTTAACAAGAACTTAAAGGGAAATTTACACAAGGTAAATTCTACTGCAAAAAATTATCCAGTCTCAGATTAAATAAATAATTCTTCATTTCTAAAGACTGAATTAAAAATTCATTTAAATCTTTCAAGAGAAATTGGTGTTCTTGATGAACACATTGTGATGCGTTTATTGTGGGGGGGATTTGTTTCTTAATATTTTATTCTTTTTACCTCCCAGTTTACTAAAGCTTCCTCATATGTGGCTGTTAATTTATCTGAGTTTCAGCCAGTCCCAGAGAGAGCAAAGTGAGTGGGAAAGATGGTTAATACAAGAGAAACATAAGCTGTAAGGCAAGCAGGGAAATAAAAGGAGTGACATGAACATAATTTGTCTCAACTGGGTGTTTCACACCTATTGTAAGTTACTCTGTCTTCTCGCTGACCAAAGCAATAAAAGAGCACAAGCCAACCCAGTTATCTTACTCCTGTCCAATTCCCCAGTAGGTTTGGCTTTAAACTATTTCTGCAGCAGATTTCTCTTGCTGCAGTGAAAAATCTTGTCCTTGTTGTGTTTCTTCCAACAGGGATTGCACCGGAGGGACTCCAACATTTTCCCATATAACAAAATGACTTAATCTGATGTGTTTTTAATTAAACATGTCCAGTGATAAATTTGGAGCAGGCAAGGTCAGAGAAGCTCCCATCTGTTTTGCAGCTCTGTCCACAGTACGATCTCCCAGTCAGGCAAATGCATTTTTCCACCTGCTGTCAGCTCTTTTTTTGAGTTACTTTCTTGATTGTGTTGCAAATCTGAGGGAGCTGCTGATCTTTGCTCCCTTGTGCCTGGAAAAAGGATTTTGACTTGTCATAGTTCTTCTGCTATTGTTGGTGAATAAACTGATTGGGTGTAACTACAAAGTATGAGGATGACATAAAAGAACATGCCTGGTCCAGTGTCCCAAGCAGGAAGACTTAGATACTGATAAAAATGAGGAGATGGCAGCCTGCTTTTTAAGAGTGGTTAGTTGCTCAAGTACTTCCTTAATCTGTGCTCAATACCCTGTTGTTATGTTGCCATACTATGATGACACCCAAACTACTTAGGCTAAAGACAGAAATGTCCATACATGCTCCAGTTCCTTTCCTAATTTTAATTGTGAACATTATTTGATGGGAGTCTGGGTCATAGAATCATAGGATAATTTAGATTGGAAAAGCTCTCTAAGATCATCAAGTCTAGCCATTAACCTGATGTGGATATATCAGGAGTGAACTGGGGGTTATTTGGAGCATGGATGCAGCAATTTCCACCACAGATGAATGAGCATCTGTATCAGAACTATTGCACTAATGTGCAGTTTCTGAGACTGTGAAGGTCCTGGAGAGCAACAAGCTGACCATGAACCAGCAGTGTGCCCTTGTGGCCAAGAACATACCTTGGGATGCATCAGAAAGAACATTGCCAGTAGGTTGAGGGAGGTGATCCTGACCCTTTCCTCAGCCCTGGTGAGGCCACACCTGGAATGCTGCGTCCACTTCTGGGATCCTCAGTACAGGAGAGACATGGAGCTCCTGGAGCAGGTCCAATGAAAGCTGCAGAGATGATGAAGGGGCTGGAGCATCTCTCTTATGAGGAAACGCTGAGGGAGTTGGGCCTGTTCAGTCTTGAGAAGAGACAACTGAGAAGGGACATCAACATGTCTGTCAGTATCTGAAAGGAGCACGTCAAGAGGATGGACCAGGCTCTTCTTGGTGGTATCAAGCATTAGAACAAGAGTCGATGTGTAGAAACTGTTGCACACTTCCACCTGAATGTGAGGAAGAACTTGACTGTGTGGGTGACCAAGCATTGGAACAGATTGCCAAGAGAGGTTATAGAGTTTCCCTCACTGAAGATATTCAAGAACCATTTAGACACAATCCTGTGCAATGTCCTCTGGGACGACCCTGCTTGAGGAGGGAGGTTGGACCAGATGGCCCACTATGTTCCCTTTCAACCTTTTTCTTTCTGTATTTCTGTGATTCCATGTTTTTGATAACCACTCCTTTGTCAGAGTGGTATTACCCAGAAGCAAATCCATCAGTCTCAACTAAAGCTTAGGAAAATGGATTAAAAAATATATTCTGCTAGTTGGTGTGAATTTTTATGGGGATCCTCTGAGGAACATCATATGATGAGAAGCAGTTCAACTTAAGTGTTGATCATTTCAATTCTGCTCTTTCAGATAAGCCTGTGAGTACAGAGGAGGAATTTAGGTGAGGTGAAAAAAACAATGAAAACCATAGATTAAAGAGAGTGAGTAACTGTCATATGTACTTGAAGTAATTAACAGTTGTGAGAAATTAATTAAGCATATGAAGCTTTGAGAGTGGGATAATAAATAATAAAATGGTATGTCTGAATTGGTATAAAGTTTCCTTTGATGTAATATATATAGGCAAATATTAGAGGATGCTTATACTTGTCTAGTAACCCAAGCTTAACTTCTTCATATCTCTTTATATCTCTTTGACACTTTTGTCTTTCTGAAATTTAAACCTATAATGAACAATTGTGAAGGCGTATGTGTAAAACCAGTCTTCTTTAAAGTGAAAGAATGTGGTTATTATACTCATGAATATAGGAACCACAGAAGATTGGGAAGATGATTTCTTCACATATTTTCATTTTTAGTATTTTTACCCCTAAGAATTATGAACTCAGAGAACTGGCAAGAATATAAGAAAGCATCACAAAACTGCTAGACAGAAGAATTAGATTTGTGTTTTAGTGGTTCTGAACAGTCTTATCTACAGGGATGTAACTCCTATTCTCTTTCAAGAGACATTCACAACTAAATCAGAACCAGTCCATTTAACAATCCTTTATTTTACTTTGCATCAGGCAAAGACTACTTACATGAAGACAATACCAGTATAAATATATTTAGGTCAAATTCAAGGCTTGTTCACTAATTTGGAGGAGTCACAACTGATCAGAGACACAAGTAAGTATTATGAGGTTTGGGAGAACTTATTTTACTTCATTTCAAATATGTAAACAGACCATGACTTTAAGTCAAGAACAAACGTGCTTATGTCACACTTGAAAAAGAGGCTGTTAAAAGGAGCAGACAGTAAATAGTCAGAGGGAAAGAAAGGACAGAGAGATCTACCAGAATGTCAAACACCTACAGAGAAAGATCATGAGTGGTGTACAGAAAAATAAGGAATAAGATAATTCAAACAGAAGTAAAAAAAATTGTAAGCAATGTGTGGAGTTTCAGTATGGATATGGTTTAAGTTCAGATGGGACAGAAGAACCTTTTGTGGGTACATAATTTTAACAATTTGCTTTATATGTCTATGTGTATGTGTACATTTAGAATATTTATATATGTGTACATACTAACTGTAGTATCAGTCTTATTGTGGATTAATGAGAATATCCAGGGTCAACAGGATGCTTTCTCATTCCAATATATAACATGAACAGTGGACTGACAGATTTTAGCAGGAGGTTTAAAGGTTCCACTAACCCCAAAATAGCTTGTCAACAAAATTAAAATAGAAGGCAACAAAAGGCAGCATCAGCTTTGCTGCTTTCCACTTGCTCTGGGTATTTCCAAGCACCCAACAGAGCAGAATCTGAGTGCTATTGTTGAGAACAGGCAGCACTACATATTGTGAAAGTCTGACTAAACAGAGTATATCATAGGAACTCGTGGACATGTCTAACTGGGACAGTGATTGTCACTATTGAAGTCATAGTTTGCCATCTCCAGGAGAAAAATTGCTTTAAGAAAAACAAAAATTGCACTGTAGAATGTTTGATGGATATCTTATCAGCAAGAGATACACACTAGTGCTCTCCTATTCATTAGTTTAGATTTTGGATGGAGGAAGACCATGATTACCCCCATCTCCCCAGTTGAAGATTTGGTCACAGGCAGAAGAAAAGTGAGCAAATAAAAAAAGGTTGATTTAATGGTCTAGTAGTACAGAAGTTATAGTGGTTTAAAAGTTTAGTTCTATCCCCAAATTGTATTTTACGCAATACATTGAAGAGTTTTAGCAGGAGGTACCATGGGGTTTGGTACAGCAGTGCAGGAAATTTCTATTTAAGGTGGTTAACAAGTAAGAATATTTAAGCAACCTCTTTCACTTCTGCTTTTTTTAAAGGTGTCTTCCTTGGTTAGATGAAATGTGCTCTGTTCTCAGCCTTCACACCCTATAGCTGGGTTCATAATGCAATCACATCAAACTTGGGATTAATTGGTTTTCAGGAAAGCCAAGAAGCGTTTTTATACCCCAGTTAGCACTCCCTAGTAATAGTGGCCCTCAACAGTGGATATTACAAATACTGGGATCAGCTGTTGCAGCTAAACCTACCACTACTGTGACTTACAGTCCAGGATACTGTGGTGAAATCCAGGTGTCATTAGACAGGAATTGAAGTCTTTAAAAAGTTTTTATCTGATACAGATTGTGAAATATGGACTGATGATCTAGAAAAAATGTTATTGAAAAAACATTGGGGAACAGGAAAATCATGTTTCTCTCTGTCATTTAAAGGGCAATCATTATAAAAATAGATGTTGGGCAGTGAAAATATTTAAGTATGAATGTGAAAGAATAAATGCAGACACAGAGAAAATAAATCATATGAAAAAATTCTTATGAGCAGTATCAGGTGTAAATGTACTATGTAGTGTCTCCTGCTAGGACCATCTAATTCATACATTTTTTTGAGGTCATACAATTATTTTAAGCCTGTCTCCTCTCAGAGTGATTTATGACACTCAGGATAGGTAGATTACTTGGTACCACAGGGAAGCCTTCTGCTAAAACAGGTATCTCTCTCTTCATTCCAGAGAAGAATTATACATTTAATTTGAAGTTCATTTGTTAACCCTTACAGCTTAAGTACTTTTTTAACTCTCAAGTTGTCAGCCTCAAGCAGAGCAGACACAAGAATCCAGAAATGTGGTGTTCTGAAGGCAAGACTCACCAGAAGTTGTTCAGTTAAATTATGGTTCCTCTCACCTTCTGGTTTAATTCACTTGAAAGTACTTAGTGAAAAGCATCTCCAGCAGTAACTATCTTGTAAATCCAAGGCATCAAGAGCTAAGTGTCATACTGCCAGAGCTCAATCCACTGCAATTTGCTGCTGTATTCTGTGAGCTATTACCTAAACACTCAGGGATTTAGTCATAACCCTTGTCTAAGTGTGGAAAGGAGAGCATCACTGAACATTTGATCTAGCTAATCTTTATCTTCCCACTGGCTATAAAGATTTACTAAAAATAGAACTATAAAGATGAGGAGGAAGGTGCTGTTTAATCAGCATGTTTGCTGTCATTCTTACTGTGTTACATGACTAGTATTATTTAGGCTAGAGCTCAAATTCTGCTTAAATAGGTCACCAAAAAGTGCTGAGATAGTGTTTTGGTCTGCAACGGCTTCAAAGAATGCTGCTAATAAAATAATAATAATGCAGAGTAGTAAATGCAATTCATATATTCCTTTGCAACATACACACGAACAAAGCCTACCATGTTTTTGACAAATTGAAAGTAAAATCACAAAAAAATGTTGATCCAAACTAATCCTTCATCCCAATGATAATGGATACCCAACCAAAGATGAAATCAAAACCTAGTAAATATAGATGATTCAGCTGTTGACAGAGGAGCCTGCATCAAGGATTTATTTCATGGGTTTGTGAATAGACTCCCTGCCAACTCAAAGAATCACATCCTCTATTCACACTCATAAATTCTTCAAGCTGTACATAAAATTAATTAGACCCTATCTCTCCCATAATTCCCATAGAAATTCTATTCCAAGTCTCCTCTTTTCAGATAGTTGGAACCTACCTCTAGTTTCCAGCCTAAAATAATTTACAGCCAGCTTATGATAAACTTCATCCAATACCACAGTTCATCTGACATCCTTTATACTAATACACTTCTCTACCAATCAGTTAAAAAACAGATCAACCTTATTTAGTGTTTAATTAGAGCCATGCACTCCTCCACTGCAAGAACCATGGTGTGTCAAGCTGGTACTATGCCATCTTGTCTTAATTGTCATGTGTCTTTTTGATCTCCAGATGGCATTTTTAACAGTGATATTCACAACCATCAGATGGAGTTTTAAAACAGGAGCTTCACTTTAGTTCAAATATTTGTTGATTCGAACTCTCCTTAAATGAAAGACAGTACCTAGGGAATGGAAATAAAAGGTCTGGATTTGGGAAGAACAAATGGTTGTCATGGACTTTTTTCACCTGCCATTGGAGGAAGGTGCATTGCCTTTTGGTCTTTGGCTCTTACAGATTTGGTTTTATATCCTCTTATCAGCTTGAAACATGTAACACAATTTTAAGGGATGTAATCTGTCCTCCAGTATGGGCAGACCCACAGAAGATACTGTGAGAAGGACTGAAATGTATAAAGATACAGTCAGAAAAAAAGGGTCTATCATTCCCATACTTATAGAATTGACTCATTATTTGTGATTACTGAAATATATCTATAAAATACATGGTGTTGTCTGTGCTTTTACTGGCAAAAAAAATGGGCATCTAGGATCTTTCCCCATTTTGGATTTTATTTAATGGAGAATGTCTTAAACATCTTGATTACAATGAGATTTCTGCACTTACAGAGACAAAAGTGGAAAGCAGTAAGAATGCACTCAGCCTTTCAACTAGTCCTCACACTACCAGCAATGCCCAGGCAGGACTGAGGGTGAACTAGCCCAAGGGATAAAAAACAGCCAGGTAGTCAGGGTATATTTAGTGTCTATCTGTTGTATATTGACTAGTGTTTTGGAAGACATCCTGGAAGACTTGCAGAAATGAGAGATAAATTATTGTTTAATTTAGTCTCTTTTCAGTGTCAAAACCTAAACAAGTTTTGACACTGAAAAGTGATTAAATTCAGCGAGGATACTTTTAGTGGCCTTTTTGTGTTTATCTGGAAAAGCAAAATCTTAAAAAACTGCACTGAATTTTAACCCTTGCTAAGGATTTTAGAAGTTTCAAACTAAGGCTCCAGTATGACATGTGAAATGAATGAACCCCCTGTCATTTTTTCATCACTTTCCCTTGTGATTCTCTGTCTGTGGGAAAGTATGAACAAAACTGGTCCCAGAGATAAAGATTCAGCTTCAAAACCAAGGCCAAGTTTATTCTTATAGAAAAAAATATTCTAGATGTCTTGATTTAGCAAAATTATAAGATTTCAGTCACTTCAAATCAAGCACATCAAAACATTCCTTACCCATCTGCTGAGCTCTGAAATATGTCCAGTGAAACTGCCGTTACCTTTAGTCAACATTTTCATATCTATAAAAGAAAAAAAAAGAATTAAATAGTTTTGTTTCATTTTTCCACAAACATATAGTTATTTGCTTGTTGGAATTGCTGAAACCAGGTACAAAAAGAAACAGCCTAACCCTAAACCAACCAAACATAAAAACAACTCACATTTTTTATCCACATATGACATTAAAATATGTAGAGAAAATGAACTCAAGCAAAGTAATCTTTTAATTTTAGAATCATCTTATCTGTTGTCCATGTTTATTTTGAAGCAACTTGAACAATCATAACTTTGGAGCAAGGAAGATTATTTTATAACAAGGGTTTTATTTTGATTTGCTTTTGTTAAAAAAAAAGGCTATTTATTGCATTTAAATCAGAAGTCTATTTTCTCTTACCTATTGTATAGCACATATCATCATCATCATCATGGTTAGGCTTTGCGAACAAAGATTTGCAAGGGCTCTACCCATGCTCTCTACAAGCACGCTGGTGGCTAAAAAGGCCAATGAGAGATAGGCAAGTCCAATTGCAAAAAGCACAGCAGAAAGTCTCCATCGGCACTACTGGCGAGGCACGGTTCTTCCTGTGTCGCCTTTTTAACTCAAGACTGATTCTGCGTGTGTACTCAAAGGAAGCCAACATGCATGTCAGTTTTGGCACACCTTTGGAGGCAGGTCTATGCCTTTGTCTTTTCGGCTTTGATTTAGTTTGACCGCAAGAAAAATGCCCGTTGGCCGTGGCAAGCCAACCGGGTGAAGGGGGAGATGAGCTTTGGTTAGGCCACCTTTTCTAGGCCCCTCTCCATGTGGATCAAGCAGTGGTCTCCTTGAAAAGGGCTGCTTGGTCATTCAGGATGCTGCCGAACCAGACTGTCATCTCTGGGTCAGTCTCGAGTGACCAATGTCCTGAACCGCCTGCATGCAGGGTTGGGGCTGCAGCTTCCAGTGCACCTTATCACCTTCCGTTTCGTCCCTCACCTGTCGCTACAGGGCTTTGCAAGTGTGGGAGAAACCCTAGAGCCTGCGCAATGGATTTTTCAGGTGGGGCGCAGCGTGCGCAGAACTGGCCCCACCCTTTACTCCTAAGGTTCATCTGCCAGGACCAAGCAAGCTTGGACAGTGACAGTGAAGTCCTCAGGACGTAGGTTTGGTTAGAGTATCCTTCTCTTAGATGGATGGCCTTACAGGGCTAAGCAAGCTCCATCTGCCCGGGTTTGAAGTTAGAGTTGTCCTTCTCCTAGGATGGTTGCCAGGGGGCTAGCGAGCCCATCCTGCCCGTGGACACACTTTGTCTGACCCATCAGTTGAGACCTGAATAGCATGGGAGACCCTACTGGAGGCATGTACTACTGCCAGCGCAGCTCACAACCTCATAAGGGCACACAAGCTTCTCCCCCACAACAAGGGGGTGCCCATGGAGAAGATAGCACATATCGGCTGAAACTATTTGCTCATGTAGGTTCCCTTTCCCCCACCATGAATCAAGCAGTAAACTCACTCTGCCTTTCAAGTCAGGGATGTGCAGGTCTATGAGTGGCAACCTTGCCCTCAGGATTTTTCCCATTTTTCATGAATGGTGATCCAACCTCATCCAGTTTTCAGGTCCAGGAACAAAAGCATATTCCAATTGATTGGCTCTTCTCAGCAGAAGGTACCATTGCTGCCAAGAGCCAGTGAAAGTTATTGTAGTTGATTTCATGGGATCTGGGGATAATTGACTCTGCCTAAAAAGACACATGCTAATTTTGAAAGAAATCCTCTTGCTGTCATCCGCTAGAACACAGTCAATTTAGATAAATCCGTGAACTGGGACTCCTTATGCATAATATATGCTGTTAAACAAATAGAAGCACAACCACAACATTAAGGGTGTCCAAATGATTTCTTAGATTTAGCATCCTGGCTGTCCAATGTCTTATCTAAACTATTACAAACAAATGCAGAATTGGAAGATTAAAATTTTCAAGTGACTGCTGAGGTTCAAAGAGTGCTTGTATTTTAATAGCAAGTACTGTACATATTTCATGGAAGTGTTAGCCAGCTGATCTATATGTTAATTAGCCTGCCATTTGAAAAGGAAAATGATTCAAGTGCCTTCATCTCATTTCCAAAACAAGCAGCCATGCTGAGTACATTAGGAAGCATCATTCCTGCATATTCTGGAGTCAGCTAAGCTCCTTTTTGGGCATTAGAGGAGGAATAAATGAATAGAACTGATAGAAAATTTTATGCCAGAATGATCTTTCAAACAGGGAACTATCCATTGAGGGGAAAAAAAAAAAATTTCGAAATTATCTATAGGAAAAAATAATCCTTAGGATTTTCTGTTGAAAAATTGTGGCTATGGTTTTGGTTTCTATTTTCTACCTGGGGGAAAAAAAAAAAGGAAAAAAAAAGAGGAAGAACTAGAGAGCTGGAAGTGGTCTTGGTACCGGTGGGGATGCTGAGAACTGGAGAGGCAGAGAGAGCACGTTACCAGCATCTGGCTCTGGCTCCTTGCCTGGAAAAGTCTCATTGGAGGCACTTTCTGCCTTCTGGCAGAAAATGAAATGGACAAGAGGTCGGGAGGTGAAAATGGCCAGAGGGCTCAGTTGGCAGGAAGTCGACAAGATACAAAAACCTCTATTTTCCTTCTCCAAGAAGAACTTCTTGAAGTCTTTTAGTTTGTGGAGTGGTAGTGGGTAGGGAGGGAAAGAGGGAAAGGAAAAAACCTCAAATCATTTTAATTGCTCATTCTAAATACTGGTATTTTCTGAGGTCAGAAATTTATTTTCCTGGTCAGATTTGGAATGAGCTCCTTAGGCCTCAGCACTGCTGCAGTGTCTGCCTGTACAACAGTCATGAGAAATGGAGGAGAGGGTAGGAGTTCAGAAAGGGAACTTACAAATGCAGCTGAGCACTGCCTCATCTGTCTCCTCCTTGAGTATCCAAATACAGAAACAGGCAATAAGAATCCTGTTCAAAAATGCTCTTTAGTCATAAGTGTCCCACAAAGATCTCCAGAACAGCACATTGCATTCCAGAGGTACCGTACGGCTCCTTGTGAATCCTGCACCTGGGACTTGAAATCTTGATGTTTTTATCATGATTATGTGCCATAACCCATGGAGAAATACACCTAATTTTGTCCTATAGATTTTCTGTTTGGTTTTAATTTTATTTCATGTTATTTTATTTTTCTAGCAAATGGGGTTATTAAAGATTCCATCTTTTCTTGACTAATCACATGCAAGAACACATTGGAGAATAAACACAGCCTATGAGCTTTACCACTCAAACTGAAACACGTTGAAATATTACTTTTAAAGGAGGAGCTGATATTGCTATGAAGCAGCAGTAAAAGAATACCAGCAGCACTTTGTATGGAAGTCATAAAACACACTGCTTTATACACTGGGTAGTTCAGAATAAAGTTGGAACTGAAGCTGTGTGCAACTGCTTATTTCAAAATATTAGATATGTATTGTCATTGTTCTCACCATGTAAAGTTGTGATTGGCAAAATTTTGTCATATTGGTTCTATTTTTTTTTTTTTGCTAGGTGCTGACTGAACTTTTGAAAACATTTCTCTACTAATAGATTCAAATGTGTAATATGCAGCAATTTAGTTCAGAGGAGGAATATATGATGGACTGATGACAGACTTCCTATGAAAATAATCCATCAGCTAATTTCCCCCTCTATGATACATGCATGTAGTCTTATCAAAATCAAAGAAGCTGAGATAATTTACATCAGATAATGCTGTAGCATCCTGATATTACATTTACTCACTTTGCTTTATGGACATGTATATATAGAGAAAAGGAAAGAAAGAGGGAATTTTAGTTTGCAACTTCTCTGTGACTTATTTGCAGATATTCACCTAATCTGTTTCCCCAGTGGACAGTTTCATCTCTTTAAGCCTTTTCTTCTCCCTGAAGTCATTGCCACTGAGTTATCCATTATATGAATTTAACCCTAAAAATCTATGACCTCCCAAAAAGGAAGGTAGTCTTCTTCACAGTCTAGTTAGGAATTCAAATGAAGATGAGAATATTGCAAGATCTATCAGCTCATGTCTACAATTGCACATTGGTCTGATCTGCTTTCTGTACAAATTAAGTATCTGACTTTGTTTAGTTTTCAAATTGTTTTGTCACAGGCCCACACTGAGGAATGCTACCATAAATGTCTGAAGCCCTCCTTCCCCAATCTCTAAGAGCATGAAGTAATATCCTACTGTAACTGTCAGGACATAACTTCATTGGGACTTGAACCTCAAACTGTTCTCAGAGGGTTGAACTTGTATTCCCTTTTTATATCATCACATTCAAGGAACATCAAGAAAACTATGATTCCCTGAAATTCACTGAAAGGAAAATCACAAATGTGTGGCTGCAGTTACGAGCAGAGCTATATGAGACACCAGAGCAGTAGAGAGGGATCAGCCCCATAAACAGCATCCAGGAAACAGTAAAACTGCATTCTACTCTGGACAAATTGAAACCATGCTCTGTTTATAGTACAAGGCTCTGATATGAAAAAGAGAATAAAGCTGTCTTTTCATTTATTTGGGAATTGGACCACATGACCTTTAAAAGTCCCTTCTGACCCAAAGGATTTTGTTAGTTATCTCTTGATTCTGTGTCTGGCCTTCATTTCCACTTTAGAAATTGTCCTAAAAAATGTGAAGATATTAACCCTGGGTATCAGAATGCATTATCTTCCATTTGATGCCGAACTGTGAAGACAAGATCCAGTACCACATTTACACTTTCAAGAGCAGCTTTTTATAGCACTCATCTGCACAACAGGACTGCCTCACCAGTTTCCCTTATGAAACCACTCCAGACATAAAATCTGTCACCACTGTGTGCTTCAGTGTAGCCAAAATGACAAAAAATATTTAATCTAAACAAACCTCTAGAATATCCCTGTCCTTAAACAAAGTGTGAGAAAGAACATTTACATTTGGAGTCATCCCAATAATATTGGGCAGTTTTTCAGCTAAATTTTTGATGAATGTTCTCTCATTTTGAATTTGTTTTGTATTTGTCTCTTATACTACTTTAAAACTAATGACATAAGGACAGAAGTTGTTAATGGCACTCCAGGGACAAATAAAATAAAAAAGAGTTGCTTCACAAAATCTTAGATCTTATTCTTGATTCTTAAAAAATCTTAGAAAATGCCTAGAAAAATCTTTGTACATTTGAATTTTGTAATTTATATTTTGGGTTCCTGGTGTTAAGTTTCAGTCTTTGGTCCAAGTTACAAAATTGCTCACTTTCTGGGTTTAGTGTCACGCTGAAGACTCCTGGCTAACCTGTTAAGGTCTCCTTAAATTCAGCAACAATCAGGCAGATGAGCAATAACTGCAGAATCTCTGAAAGGTCTGCCAGCAGATTTTAGCCCTCCACTTGGCAGATATTTCAGTTCCAGGTATGAAGTCTGGTTCTGAACCTGCAGCATGTTCCCTGTGTGATGGACACCCTGGTCAACAGTGCCATTAGTGAACCGAACAACCACATGCCTGCCAAGAGTCAACCTTTAAGCAAGGGATTCAGGATGAAAAATACCATTGTCTATTCTAATTAGGATCAACGCTTTTGCTTTCTTCATCAGAATCTACCTGTTTCTTTGTCTGGGACTGACATCAGCACATGAGCTGAAAAAGAAAACGATTTGTTCAAGTTTCTTCATTACCTGATGCTTTTTACTTCACATGTATCACCTGTAAAAGGAAACAACAAATAAACTTCCCCAATGTCATCTTGATCACGTGAGTTAATGCCTTTTGTTTGGAAGTAGTGCTTTCCATACTTTGCAAACAGGTTGAATAGCCTGTTTTATCCTTTTTGCCATCTGGACACTCTTTTCTGAACTCTGCTCAAGGGGACAGAGTGGAATATCAACAGGTTGTTCATAAACTCCTGTATTCTCTTTTCAGGTGATTTCCAGCAGTGACTAACCATCCATTTGGCTCATTAGGAGAAACTGCCATTCCTCTGCAAGATGTTATCAGTCCTAAAATGAGACATAGTAATAAATCATGCAAACATGCCTAATTCATGACAATAAAAAGCAAGCTGGTTTGCCTTCTTACCTACACCTTGATGGCTGACATGTTCCAAATTCTTGTGACAGCATGCAGATCTGCATTGGCAGGGATGAGTTCAGAGTGACAGCAGGGAAGGAACTCTTAAACTTTTTGAATGGAGCTATTAATTTGATATGATTCATTATGCACAAGAGAGACAGCTCATATCAGAGAGATGAATTATATCAAATTTGGATACTGTTGATTGGTTCATGAGGATAGGGACACTTGTGTAAATCCAGCACAGACTGGTTGTCCAGGACCACTTTTCTGGTCTCTAGGAATGCCTCCAGAAGCTGGGGGGTGGTTTTCAGTCCTATCTTCAGAGCACAGGAAACCTATTTGATAACAGCTGACTCTGCCCTTGACAGGAGCCTGGATCTCACTCAGCTTGAATAAACATGCCAGTGGAAAGACAAAGGTGGAGAAAGAATCCAGCAAGGAGGAATTAAATCTGTTTTCTCTGTGCCTGGTGCACAAGAGCAATCTCACCCAGACATTCAGTGGGATCTAAGTTTTAACCTTCCTTGCTTGTCAATAACTATGACAAAAAACAGGTACCTTTTGAGCAATTCCTTCTTTGTACTTGCTCACAAGTGATAGGAAGGGTGAAAAAACCTAATTCTCTGAAAAACAGAAGGAAAGAACAATGAGGAGACCTAAAGCACTGTTGATTCTCAGAGACCAAGTGTTATTTACACTTATTTAAAAAAAAAAAAAAGGTATTTTTTGATTACTTAGATGGTTCCAAAAAGCTCTAGTAAGGAAAAATAGATGGGATGATTCTGCCTACCTGGATTCAAGTACTAATGACTCTTTTATGATCAGGAACAAAGACGGATGAAGGGAGGTATTTGTTTCACAAACACAGACAATTTCTTTCTTAACAAGGTGGTTGACAGAGCGGGTATAACCTGCTCCTCCATTACAGAAGGATGCTGAAGCATGGAGAGCAATTTACTTCCATGCAATGACATTCATTCTATTCTTAATGGGCACCTTGGTGTTTCTGATTTGAAACAGGAGTTTTCCACAGCAGTAGAAAGGCTATTTTCCTGGGTTTATGACTCAGATCAAATTCTGTGCTTTATCACTTCAGTATACCTATGATGAAAATATTCATAAAATTTTAATTGTATTTTTATTGCAGAGTCTGTATGAGCGCACAGTATTTTTGCATGTGCAGACTCCTCTAGACAAAACTTCTTGGTACTATACTCCAAGACATATTTAATATAAGTACAACTAAATGCATTTGTACATACATTTTTATATTTATATGTATAATATTTATACAGTATTTGTGGCACTAAGTCTCTGTATGTATGAAAATATACAAAAAAATGATGCTTGACTGCTTAAATGAGCCATGCATCGGTGTAACAAAAAAGGATTCAGAGAACTGCTTCCTAATTATTTTAGTATAAATGAGAGAAAAATAAAAAGACTCTTGAGCCATTAGAAGGTTGAAATGGATCCCAAAAACATATCCCATGCTACCCATTCACTTGATTGCCTTCTATTCAACAATGCTACTGTTCTGTGGCTGCAGGATAACTGCACACCATCAGTGCTACACTCTTTGAAGAATGTTTGAATTAATTGTGGTTTAGGTGACAGCACAGTGCTTAGAGTGAAACTGTGCATCATATTGTTGATGACATAGTTCAGAATTTGATTTTTTTTAAAAAACAATACTTGGAGTTTAAAAAAAACACCTCAAAACCCCAAGTGAAACACCTTCCCCTTTATAAAAATATGGGTACCACAGGTTTGTTTGCCCTGCAGAATTCCATTTCAAGATACAGTAACACCACCATGACTATAAAACACTTGGCAATGGGTATCAGGATAGTAATCTTTTCCCTTCTATCTCCTTTTCTTCCCTTGCTGTAGTTGCTGCTTGCACCAAAAATACCTGTGGTCTTTGCTTTTACTTAATGAGATTTATTCAACCTATCTTGAGGAAAAATGATAAACAGGAATCATAGATTAATATGATTCTATGATTAGACCATGGGTGTCCAGCACTTGAAGTTATGTCTACCCATATTGAGATGAAGAGTTGCTCGCCTTCTGTCATTCAGTCTAACAAATTCACATTGAATTACACTGAAGGAAATTAAAAAGCTAATTTTAATTCCCTAATTCTGGGTAATACAGAATCTCACACTGAGGACGTAATTTATTAAACTGTAAAGTCCTGAAGTATCTGTACATTAAGATCAAGAGGAAAGGGAGTAAAACAATTTTCAGCTGGAAATTCACAAGTTTCAGAGATTCTGTGATGTAATTTCCTCTATTAATTGATCTGAGAGGGAAGTAATCAGGGTTAGATATTTTCAACAAAAGCTTGAGAACTTCTTCCTAGCCTCTGACTTAACAGTGTGTTCTACTACTCCATGTTGTCTACGTTATCTTTGCACTTAAACACTGTATATTTTGGAGTATGTTTATGGTTTTTTCCACCTATCTGTTCATTGGATAAACATTATTAATATAAAATTAGAAATAGTCTCCTTCTATAATCAAACATAATTCCAACTATAACATAACCAAATAATTCCATGGAGTCATATCCTCTGCTTTAAGAGTTAATGGGAAAGTTGTAGTACATTTCATCTGACCCAGGATCACTAGCATAACATGCATATTCTAATTTGAAGTTACGTATTGGACTCAGCATTTGAATAAAAATGTTAACAGAAAAGTTCCGATATGAAATTAGAATATTTATTGTAATGAAGGTAACATTCACCTCTGTAATATTCATATTCATCAGGCTATACTGAATATAAAGCAATGTCACAAAATTGATGAAGCAGGCGTGTCAGCTGGACTATTCCAGGTGTGTTGGCCAGAACTATAACCTGTTAAGAATCCATTTTGCCTGCTGCATTGATGTTGTTGCTACTGCTGACAATGCTACATCTCTCAGCTGTACTCCTTTTACTGTCACCAACAGACCTCCCTCCTCATGTCAGTGGGTGGACCTGACACTGTTAAAATGAGGTTTGAGTTACTCATTGCCTTCTCAATAAGATCCAGCTGTAACACTAGGTTGACCAAGATCCCAGGGTAATTTGTCAAAAAATTAGCATGGTGACAGTAATTCCAGACAGCTTTTCCTAAATGCTCTTAACAAAGGCAGTGTCATAATCTGAAAACAATTTCTACTGGGGTGATTGATTCGTGCTGACAAGGTTCCTTCTCTTTTGTTTGGGTTGAAGTACAGTTCAGTAGCTGCAGAAGGACCATAAAAAATGGTTTATTCTTAGAAATAAAAGTGATATTTCAAGACATGAGAGAGACACAGAAAATGCCCACTAGATATGGGTTAAGGAGGAGTATGTTTCCTTGGCACATAAGCAGTGAGTAGTTTTCATTGCTAGGCTGACATAAACAGATGTGGTGGTTCTTGGGATTTACCTTCTTTTGTACTTAATTTCATTAACTGTTTCCTCTCCATGCCGTACCTTTTTATCCTTATTTACTGCACCTATATTGAGTTGCATCTCAAAGGAAATAAAGAAGAATGAAGAGGAAGAAAGTTTCAGTTTGCTCAGAACAAAAAGCAGAAAAACTGTAATATAGTAGAAGACACTGCCAGAAGTGGCCAAGTATGCAGGTGAGGTACCAGCAGTGCCTTATCAAATTCAAACCCAGTTTCCCCAGCAAACAGAACAAATTTTCCCACCCCACTAACTGCAGCAGAGAGTGATTTTGGCATTGGGTCAGACAACCAAAAGTGGGTGTGCAGCTTTCCTCATCCACTCCTGTGCTAGGTCTGCCAGTGCTGTTCTCTGGTTTTAAGGCCAGTTGGCAGGCAATGTCTTTGACTAATGCTATAAATTATCTTAGTCTCCAAAACCACATGGCCACATGAAAATGATTCCTGGCCCATCATAAGTCCCATAAATAATTCCCAACAGTTTTGGGGAGACTGCTAGCTAGCATAGTTCAACACCATCACAGGACACATTTTAATAGCATGAATAATTATGATTCCTTATCTAGAAACATTCCTTGGCACTCTTTGATGCACTAATTTTAACAACACTAGTATGTAGGGCTAGTGTATACAAAACACTATTTCCATAGTGAAATAATTGGATTAAAGTGCTACCAGAAGTGTAGCCATCAAACTTGTTTTAATTGAGATGAATTTCTTTGTAGTTCCCTTGAGATTTCAGACCTCTTTTGATGTAAATAAAGTGGACCACAAATTTATTTGCCTTTATGAGGGAATATATGCAGGCAGTATGAGAAAGAGTTGCAGAACCTACAAACTCCATTGTCAGTAAGGAATTGGCAATGACTTTCTTGTAGTTCCTTTTAAATTCTTAGCATTAGGGAAATGTTTGAACCCAGAACTGCATTTGTACAGAACAAAAGTAAATTCTCTCTTCTTGTGGCTTACAAAGCTGGCTTTCACTGAGGTCTCTAATTTTCTGTGATGTAGTGAAGTTAATCTTTTTCAGTAAGTTATACCTAACTGTTTTGCAAGCTTTAAAATACAGCAAGAAATCTACTGCCTAGAGCTGGTAATTGTGCTCTCATGCACAAAATCCTTCTATACCTACACCTATATCTATACTTATAGCTATACCTATACTTGCACCTACACCTATACCTGTACATCAGAGAGTACCAGAGAGAATACCAGGGCACCTTCCTTTATGTGCCAACTGGTGCAGTTTGACCCAGACCAAATTGCATTCTCAGGACACAGTTCTGGGAGGTAGTACAGGCCTTGTACTATTCCCAGCAGGCAGCCTGTGTGTGGGTGCTGTGTTTTGAAGTCTAAAAGTTTAACATGAAAACAGGATGTCCTGTGTTTGTGGATTTCAGTGCCAGTGTATAGTTTGAATCTCTTTAATGTATTCATATAGATATAACCCATGTGTTCAAATAGCAAAAGTGCAGGCAATATTCCATAGATATCACATCTAGGAAGACTGACTCATCCTAAACAGGGAATACTTACTCCTAATTTACCAGAAATAAACATTTTTGCAATGCTATGATGATCTAATGTTTGTCCTGAGTGTGGGCACCTTATCAGGCTGCTGTAATTAAGGTTGGCATCATTTGCTAATAGCACACTAGGAGACAATATGGCCAGCACAACATAATGCTTCTAGTTCCACCAGACTATCAGTAAACTAAGCAGAACAGGAGTATTTTTAGTATGATTTTAGAATTAGATCTGAAACCACACTTGACACACAACACTATCCATTTTGCCACTGACATGGATCCATTTTGCCACTGACATGACACTGATAGGGGACACATTCTTCAGACCATGAACAAAGGAGCTGATTTCTTGTTCAAAGTATTTACAGATAAAAAGAGGGATAAAAAAATAACAATAAAAGCAAAATCCAGGAAGTAGAATTTGTGGCAATACTGAAGGACATTCAGCACACAATAAATAGTCAACTGTTCAAGGTGGTGCTTTAACCACATGTTTATGCAAAGACAGTGACTGAAGGACCCAAATGGGACACAAGGATGTTCAGCAAGCCAGCTGAGAGATGAAGGAGATGTGCAACTGCCAAGACAACTTTTCAATCTGTTGGGCCTGAGCTGTCCAGAAAATGAAGAAACATGGAAAATAAGAGTACTTTGATTCCACCAGTGTTCTGCTGGACTCTTCTGGATAGCTGTCTACACAAACCCATGCATATCTCAGGAAATCAGCTCATACGTCTCAAAAACATGAATTATATTCTATTAATAATAACCTTTCAGCTGCACAGACCAAGAAGAGTTCCCTAAAACAATGGAATGAGGTAACATTTCGTAAGCAAGATGTCCACAGTGCTTTGCCTGAATGATTTAGAAAATGGTCCTGAAAGGGGTATTTAGAGAGACGGGACAGACCTAAGCACACTGCAATAGTTTATATTTACATAAATATTGGCTTTGGATGCAGCAACTACTTATCTGTGAGAGGGGGATGATGAAGAGATTTACATGGATAAAGCACAATACAATGAAGATAGGAGATTTCCACACTGGAGATAAGCTTAAGCCATAGAGACTGAATGACTAGTGGCATTTTTCCAGACTTAGAAAGCTTTAAACACAGACACTTCTTCCACACTCAAATATTGAAAAAACAGGCATATAAAATAACTAGGACAGACTGGAAACAAAGAAAGGATCATGGTTTCCAGGTTTGCAGGAACTGAAACACATTTGTCAGTTTGTCGTTGTTGAGATGGACACAACAAAAATCAGGCGTAGATCCCGAATAGATAAAAAGTGAAGGGGTTTTTTTTTATTTTTCACGGAGTTGCTTTTATATCTTTCTTAAGTGTATGTGCACTAACATTATTGGTGCTTATTACATACAAACAATCATCTATTGGCTGCAGTTATAAAACCTCTGTCTCTGCACTAACTCACCCGAGTTCCTTAACTTGTGTCTCTCCTGAGTTCTCTCAGTCTCTGCAAGTTGTTTATCTTCACGGGTACACCACAATCTGGCCTAGGTCAAATTCTTCTTGCTCTGTCAAGAATTCCGCAGGGCTGGTGCAGTTTCCCACATCAATACTGAAGTATTTGTATTTCTCGGTTAGGGAAACAGATATAGGTCCATGTAGGAATGTCTATGGGACTAAATTGTAAGCAGAATCAGAAGAAAATTGTCAGAGAACTTGGTTTTAAATATATTTCAGTACTCATTATGCATCTTGCATTATTTCTAGTTCTCCAGTTTAACAAAGTATCCCTGCTAATCCATAGATAGTTGTTACATGGTGCATGGAAATATTGACCTTTCCTTTTGTTGCAAACTTGAAGTTTATCCAATATTCAAAATCCTCATGGTAAACTTGGACCAAGTTCTAAATAAACACAGACTTTGTTTGCTTAGGAGGTATGTGTTTCTCAGATGATTCAGAGGATTCACCTTTGAAACAGGGAAAACAAGTGTTCAGAGACTGGTTCAATCTTATTTAAACTGGTATTACTATCTTTTAGCCATGCAATACTGAAACAGAACAAGCTGACACAGGACTTTGATCTCCTATATTCACTGGGGATTTCCCCATCAATTAAACAGTACTAACTAGACTGTTGATAGTGTTTTTAATAAACCCATCTAAAAATAGTCATTATTGATTATCCTGTTTTGTGGATTGGAATGCTAAGGCACCGAATGATCAAAAGGTTTGTCCAGAAAGCCAGAAACAGAGCCAAAAAGGTAGTCCAGGTCTTATTTTATCCAAGGACAACTAATCAGTAATTCCATGTAAAAAAAAAAAAAAAAACCACAAAAAACCATATTGGCCACGTTGCTGATCACTGAAAACTCCTTAGGAGTGGCTGAGGAAACTGAAGTTTTCTAGCCTGAAGAAAAGGAGGCTCAGGGGAGACCTTATTGCTCCCTCCAACTACCTGAAAGCAGGGTGTAATGAGGTAGGGCTTGGTGACTTCTTCCAAGTAACAAACTATAGGAAAACAGGAAATGGCCTCAAGTTGTGCCAGGGAATGTTTAGATGGATTATTACCAAAAAATTCTTTACAAAAAGAGTTAACAAGCCCTAGCACAGGCTGCCCAGGGTAGTGGTGGAGTCACCATCCCTGAAGGTTAAAAGAGATGTAGATGTGGCACCTGGGGATAGGGTTTACTGCTGTACTTGGCAGTGCAGGGTAAGAGTTGGACTTGATAATCTTAAAGCCATTTTTCAACTATATGATTCTATGGTTCTATGATTCTATATCTGCTTTCTCTAATTTTGACAATGAATCTTATGATTAGCCAGGAAATGTCAGAACAATTTCAAATATTGACACATCTTCTTGTTTGTTTGGTATTTTTTTTAGGAACTTGATCAAAGTATGGGTGCACTTACCACAAAACTCTGCTTTAAAACACATTTCAAAATGCTTTTGATTTACTACCCGTTCTTATTGATTGCTTTTAAGTTTTACTTTGCATGCTCCTTACTTCCAAATCTCCCAGGTGCCATGATGTACATGAGAGCAACCTGCAGCTTTGAATAAACTGCTGCTTGTCATCACACATCAGGGAAATTCTCTGGGGTAATCCTGGATGGTCATTAAGTTGAACTCTGATTTACAGCCAAGAACAATAAGGAGTTTTTAATATAACAGGTAATTTAATAAACACAAAAATAAAGAGTCTATGAGGGAGAATGGTGTCTGGACACACCTCAGATGCTGCCTTCTCATGAATTGTTTTTAAAATATAGGTTTTACCACAGTTTCTAAAAGACAAAGACATCTTCAAGTCAGAAACCTTCTGTCACTGAAAACCACCTTCTGCTATCTATCCTGTAATAAGAGAGTGGCAAACTCACCTGAAATATGGTCTCATCCATCTTAATTATTGAGCAATGTCACTTTTGGGAAAATGCAGACTTTCTGCTTCAGAATACAGCAGGTATAAATATACACAGAGTGCTGAGCTAAGGCTGGATGTGAACACTATAACCTGCTTCCTCATCTCCAGTGAGGCAAGTGACTGTGGTTGCACACAGAACAAGCAGGAAGATATTCATCTTGTCAACAGAGGAGGATGTGGTGGTTCTGACTTTGCCATTTGTTTTCTCAAAATGGGATGGAACATGCTGCTAAATGAGCCATATGTGCCACCATTTTACCTACTGATATAAAGCCACTGGATGCCAGTCCTTGCAACACCAGGAAGCTTTCTTTTCCATCCCACCACCACTATTTTGTCAGCCCTTTCTTTTGTAACTCTATAAATATGCAGATATTTTCTCAAATGGACAAATTATTTTTAATTGGCAGCTAAAATACAAAACTATTATGTGACATAATGCTTTTGGTGAATCTATGATACCTCAATTGCAATACAGGCCAGATGCCCAGATGTCAAGCAAAGGATGTGGAAGATCTTAAAGTCATTTTTTTTAGGGATTTAGGAGTAAAACTTGGAAGCACGCTGATTTTCTGGACTACTGATAAATGCATTTTAAGAACCAAAAGTTAAAAAACATTAACCACAAGGAAAAGGCTATAAAATATAATATGTATTTAAATCCATCCATGTAATAAATTTCTGAACTACATTTCTTTTAATAGAGTTTGAATAAAAAGACTTATGACATCATTTCATGATCAGCAAATTTGGCCATTAAAAATTAGGTAATTAGTCTATGCTAATCTTATAGATATCTCCAGTCATTTCAATCTCTATTTAAATCATTCCAGTGTTGGATTCTGCACTTGGGACAAGACAACCTTGGATGTTTGTACGGTCTGGGGAAGGACACATAGGAAAGCAGTGCCAGGAAAGGGACGTGAGCATCCTGGTCAAGGACAAGTTGGCCATGAGTCAGCAGTGCCCTGGCAGCTGGGAGGGCCAGCCGTGTCCTGGGGAGCATCAGGCAAAGCATCGCCACCTGAGCAAGGGAGAGGACTGTCCCATTCTCCTCTACACCAGGGCAGCCTCACCTGGAATATTACAGCAGTTTTGGGGCACCACAATATAGGAAAGATATTAAGCTACTGCAGACTGCCTAAAGAAGGGCCATGTGGATGGTGATGGGTCTGGAGAGGAAAACATATGGGGAGTAGCAGAGGTCACTTGGTCTGTTCAGCCTGGAGAAGAGGAGACTGAGGGGACACCTCACTGCAGTTACAACTTCCTTATGAGGGAAAGAGGAGAGGAAGGCACTGATCTCTGCTCTGTGGTGAGCAGTAACAAGACCTGAGGGAATGGCTTGACGCTGCATCAGAGGAAGTTTAGGTTCGATATTAGGAAAAGGTTCTTCACCCAAAGGGTGGTTGGATACTGGAACACTCTCCCAAGTAGGTGGTCATAGAGCCTGCCATAGCTCAAGAAATGCTTGTACAATACTCTCAGACACACGGTCCAAATCTTGGAGTTGTCCTGTGCTGGGTCAGGAATTGAATTCAATCCTAGTGGATCCCTTCCAATTCAGGTTATTATATGATTTCATAAATAAAATTACAGTGACTAGCTGAGTTGACATCATTGACGTGCCACCATTGGATACTTTGAGTATCATCACTGGCAGAAAAGTGTGATCCATTCACAGCTATGACTGAGAAATGGGACAGTGTATGGCAATTTGGATGAGGGATACTGTTTTAAAAACATTTTTCAATATTTTTGGTAAGTCATTTAAGGATGAGAGTTAAGTGACTAGGAGATAAAGAGAAGCTGCAGTCTGTCATTCACACTATCAGAAATCCAGTCTTCATGTACTCTGGTAAAAGATAATGTTTCCTTCATAAACCAGTGTCAGAGGGTCACCTCAGTACCTGTTTTTTTGCCATAAAATAGTTTTCCAATCTTGTTAAAAAAAAAAAAATTCCTTTTATCTGCATGAGCAGTGAAAGTTCCCTCAGCTCCCCAGAACAGACATTCAATTTTACCACACTCAATATGAAGAACTGAAAAGGGAAGTGAATTCAAGTGGTTGAAACTCTATGAGCTTGTGTGAAAATAGTACTCTTTCCAGAACACCTGAACTGCACTTTTACTCTGTAGCAGCAGAATAATCAAGAGTGTAAGCCAATTGGCACCCAGGAGAGAATGCCTGGAAAGCACTTCCTGAAGGAGTTTTGATAAAGCTAAAGGTTATTGCTCTTAAACAAAAAAGCCCTGCAGAACTGATGTAAAGCTTGTTGAGCTTTGGGATTCTTGCTATCCTACAGAGACCTGGCTCTAGCAGGAGTGAAGCCCATATTTTTCAACAGGGATTTCAGTGTTATTGAAAGTAACTGCTTACTGTGAAATCAATAGGCATTGCATACTCAGAGACCTTTGAGTATCTGGGCTGTAGTCCAATATGGTAAATAAAAGCTGCTGATGACCAAACAGATTTTAGAAGAGCAATACTGAGTTAATGGAGGTATTTCAGTTCTGTTTCCTAATTGTATGCAATCCCATATCTCACAGAGGAGACCCAAGGTGAGAAATTTGGGTCCTGATCCAACCCCGTAGCTCACAAAGGACACACAAGGTGAGAAATGTGGGCTCTAATATTTTATGATACACAGTTTTTATTAACTTTAAACCAAAAATCTAATGTGAAAATAATATGCTTAGAAATGCAATGAGTTAAATTCAAGTGAGAATTTAAAAACAAAAAAAGCTGAAACAATTGATTTCCTTGTCAAAATAAAAATCCTTTTGCTGTTCTTCTCTATAATTCTGTCAAATTTTCTTTGTGACAATATCCACATTTACCTGTGCAGAAAAAATGGCAATAATAGCCAAAAAGATTATTTCATAAAATATTAGATGTTTTCTACAATACATGGAAAAGAATAGATGTTCATAGTAGTTGTCTTTGGTATTTAAATTCGCATATTATATCACTCTGAATGAAATGGAAAAAAAAAAAAAAAGGTAAAACTGACCAATAAATTGCATCAGATTCAGTCTTTGTTCTGTTGTTCGATTTTCCCTGAAATTCAATAAGAATATACAGATATTACAAGCAAGGGAAAGTTCATAGAAAGGTTAAGGAGTCTTTATTTCCACTTCTCACTATTTCTGCTCACTGATTGCCTTTCATGTCCTGCTGTTGTTCTTAACTTTTTCTTCCTCTGTCTGCACCCAGTTCTCAGCTTTGTGCCTCACCAACTAAAACCAAATTTATTTAAATAAAGGAAATGTTCTTGATTTTTTTGAAAAAAATATTTTATTTGACACCAAATATATCAAATAATTTTAGAGTATTCTCATAAAGAGCTCATCATGAAAGCAAAACTACATTAGTAAGTATTTTTCTGAGATTTATTTACTTAGATACACTGTCTCTTCATTCTTTTAATTCCTTTGGATTTCTATGTTGCATACCATTTCTGGGTCCTTCCTTCAAGGTTATTCATATTGTATCTTCTCAAATGAAGATTTATATTTTATTTTATAAATTATGGTGATTTCTATTTAGTCCATATCAGCTAACATTCAGCTCTGTTTATACTGGTCAAAAGTACGTCAATGAATTTGGTTTAGTTTTATGTCAAATCAAATGAGGTCAGAATTTGGCCCAGCTCATAAACATTTTCTTTATACCAAGAACTTGAAAATACCAGAGGTAAGGCTGAAGTCATTGCTCTTTTAAGTCAAGAGACTGGCTGAAACATCTCAAAAAAAATATGTATGATCTACAATTAGTAAAGACATAAAAAGGAAAGAGCTGTGAGAATTTATATTACATAGTTCTGCCTGCAGCTAAACTGAGGTGCATCTACAGTCAGGTCAGAAACTGAGCCAGAGATTGTTGAGATCCCTAAACTGAGAGTGCCAATTCAGAAAGGATACCTGGGGACTGTCTACTGCAATCTATCAGATTTATTCCAACAAACATCAACATGAAGAGATGATGCTGCTGGCAATGTTTGTGCAATTTACGAGTGGTTCAACAAATCCAAAATACAAGAGCTCATGCTCAAAGCCTTCTTTTAATTAAAGAAAATCAGGCCTGTAGTTCCTGTTCCTCTAAAGAATACCGAAAGCAGGTTTCAGAATTCATTATATGGGAAAAAAGAAACCACATTGTCTCTGGTTGAAACTAAGTGACAGCAAGGACAAAAAAAAAAAAAAAATAGGAGTCATTAGAAGGAAATGAAGTTCCCATGTCTACATGTGACCCAACTATGTGTTCCCATTACCTCTGGAAAACGTCTGGTAAGCAAAGTCAAACCCTTCTTCTGAATGAGAGAGGAGAAAAGTGCTCGGATCATTGTGTTTCTTTGATGTTCCCTTAGAAATTGTGTCCTTCTGATTTCATTACATTTTGTCCAGCATCCTTCTTTTGGTAAAGTGATTAAAAGGCATCTTCCTTCTGTCCTTTAGAAATGAGCAGGATGGAACTTGATGTTTAGTTCACTGTCAAGAAAATATATAGGTTTGAGGCAGGCAGAGAAAGAAATCATACTTAGGTCTCATATTCTCAGTAAGCGCTCAAATATAAGGTGGCTATAAAAAACAGCTGGAAGAAGCTCTTTTTTGGTGTTGGTGTAAAAGCTTTGGATCCACTAAAGTTTTACAAAGATGGAGCTATATAATAACCATGGCTAAAACAAACTTGACCAGACAGCTGAGAAAGTCAGTTCACTGCCTTGAATAAAGCCGGGTGGCTTGCTTTTCAGTATAAAGTCCTTTAGGTCTGTCTTGAGAGGCTGTGTGCCTATTATGTCAAAGATTTAAGTGGACATTTCCACCCTGCATAGGGCATTTCATATGTCTGATGGAAAGGACAGAGTCCATAGGCACAGAAATACATGTGACAAACATGTCACGTATAATGGAGAAGGTCTTTGATAATATTTTGCTACTGGAAGACACTTTTTGATAAGTCTAGCATGCATCACTGACTGTGGAATTAGGCTATTGCTTCTCACAACCCTGAAAATACCTGAAGCTTCTTATCAGCAGAATATAATAGGTCTATGCCCATTGTCTGGCCATCAAGTTCTGGAGAAGGAAGCAACTCATTGCATTGCATAGGAAAATTGTGTCACAAGCCCACTTGCAAGGTGCCTGGTACTTTATATAGAGTCTGTGTTCCAGTGTAACAGGGTCAGTAGGACAAGAAGTAATGGGTATATTCAGGTATAAGGAAGAAATGCTTTTCCTGATGAGGGTGGTAAAGTATTAGAACACGCTGCCCAGGCAGGCTCCATCTCTGTAAAATTTTAAAGTCAGATTGGATGAGGCTCTGAGTGACCTGATCTAGTTGAAGATGTCCCAGCTTATTACAAGATTGGATTAGATGACGTTAAAGTCCCTTCCAACCCAAAGTATTCTTTGATCCTATGATATATTGAATGCTGACTCCTGTTGCCAATGGGAATCCAATTTTTAAGACAAAGATCCTCTCAGATAAAGACATCTAAGTAGCTGATCAGGGTTTTGTCTTAAACTGTAGAAGAGAGAGGCCTGGACCTTGCGCCACGCTTTATGCATCAAAACATTATGAACAAGGAATATATGGATGAAATTGAGTTTAATTCTGAACTGCAGAGACAAAAACAAATTGAAAGTGCTCTTTCTTCAAACAGAACTCATGTTAAATGTTTATTTTTATAGTGTATCGGGGGCAACATTCACTTTATTAATTTATTCTACTGGACTGGGAATGTGAGCATAGATTCTTCAACATGTCTATTCTCAACAGTAAAGTAATATTTGAAAATATAAATGGAGGGAAAATAAAAAATAAAAGTCTTATCTCTACACTCTAATTTTCTATAACATTCATTATAAAATGTTGATATATGGTATTCATCAAGCTCTTTCCAACAACACTTGCAAGTACAGTTTTTGAAAACTCACATCCATCTGTTGATACTGCATGCCAATCACAGTTATCTTTTAAATGTATTTACAAAGAGGAATATTTTGAGAAAAGATGTCTGACAGTGACTAATTGACTTTTATGCAACATCTAGGTATTAGTTTAAATTGAAGGTATTATCTGGGTTTACTGCTCTTGTCATTTTTATTCCCCTTTAAGACTAAATTTTATTTATGAAGTAGAATTAATTCAGTGAGGGATAAACTTAGTGCATACCAGCTCCCTGCAGCCATTTTATTCAATTAACACTTTGGATTAAAGGTTGCTCATGTGCGTGTGTGAATTAGTGGCTTTTTGTCTGCACCAGGCAATGAGCTGCAAAGTAGAGGCTGGGGAGACCAAGGGTAAAACTGCTGAGTACTTTTGATTGAACAACAGGACAGTATGATAGCTCAACAAACATTGAATTTTATTTTTCCATTTATTAATTATTTCAAACAGAAACACATTAGTAGAAAAGCTCTTTAATATCTGTAGTCTTATATACCCTTCCCAGTCCTCCTCTAAATATCACAGACATCTGCTTGCTAACCCATTGTTTTATCTACTGATTCTTTGACAGAAGCACTCCGTAGCTCTTCTTAATTCCCTGGAGCTTCTTCCTTCGCTTATTTGGGACTGCCTGGATTTACTCTTTCTGTTTCAAGATATAATGCTTCCACAAAGGATTACGTCTGGATGTGAAGAGTCTTCACATGCATATCCCTCATCTCAGGTTTTTAAAGTCTCTGAGATGGTTATTTAAATAAACACAAGTATAGCAGTTCATCCTCTAGAAAGGGGATAAGAAAGAAGCAGGCTCACTCATCCGGGCTTAATAAAAACTTTTCATCTTTTCTATGTTATACATTATTTTAGGGACAGCTGCGGGTATTTATAGGTTATTGGTTATATATATATGTATGGGCAGGAAATTACCTCAAAATATAAGGTCTGAAAACTTTTGTTCCAAATCATGTGAAAAGCCACATCTTTCAAAGTCTTAAAAACAAACAAACAAACAAAAAAAAAAAACCCAAAACCAAAAAAGCCAATGGAATAACAAGTTCAAGTGCAACAGACAAGGAACTTAAGCTGTAGTCTTCCTTCTGCTTACCACAAGGCCAGAGAAAAGAGCGATTTGACAGACTATATAAATGAAATTGCTTATTTTAGATGAAATACTACTTTGGAAAAAATTCAGGTGGCAGAACCAACATTCAAATCACTGTTCAACACAAGGCAGAGTGAGGAACTGTTTTGGAGACTCTTAAAACCTAATAAAATAGCCCCACTACTCCAGTGTAGCCTTCCTTGTTGTTCAATTTCACCTACAGATAAGCAGCTTCTTTCCTGATGAAGTGTCCTGTTCATTTTAAAAAATAAACAGCTATTTGCAAATGAAAACACAAAAGTGAGCCCCTGGAAAACAGATATTGGCCTTAGTCAAGAAGCATTGCAAAGTGCATAGGACACTCTGCTGAGATCTTTATGTTGGCACAACTGCTTCAGATCCTGATCAGCTCAATTACAATATCAAAGCAATCTCCACAGCATTATTATTTTTTATTAATCGCAATCTTCATTTTGTTAGCATGTCTTTTTGGTCCAGTAAAAGAACTCTCATCACCCCTGATGCTTTGCTCTTTCACTGTGGTTTTAAATGAAGGGAATTCTGGCACATTCTGTCATGATCTACCAAGATATTATGTTAGGGTAAAGAGCAGCTCTCTTTATCTATGTGCATGTACGTATGTAATTTTCTTCTTGTCTTCTATTTTCAAGGATGGAATGGATTTCAAGGATGCAATTTTGTCTGTGTGTTTATTATTCCAGATTTCCTTAATTTCTAATAGTTACTCAAGTGAGTTCTTAAACTTGCCCACACAGACACTTTCAATAAAATTAATCTGAATTAAAGATATTATTTGAAAATGGATTGCTTAAGCACAGGAAATTACTATGTAGTTATTTTGAATGGAATGAGAGCAGCCTTAACTGAATTTCTGCCCTTCGCTTGCAAAGCAAATAGAAATCAACTTTATCAAATTAGGGTGCAGTTTCATGAGGGATTTAAACCAGGGTAACTCCTTAAAAGACTGATGAGTGTCATGACCAATTAATGGTGCTGTCTGGGCCTGTCCACAGGATTCAAAGAAAGGCAAACAGACAAAGATGGGACAGCAGCATCTGAGGAAAGAAGAAAAAAAAATGAAGAATTCTGATCAACTACCTGCACATTTAATACTATTATTAACATTTCTGTGTATGAGTAAAACTGATTGTCCATAATGTAATTTCTTATATTTGTTTAGTAGCCTTATATCAGTAGACATGACTATGCCATCTCTTCTAAGACACTAAGCTCTCATGGAAGTGGAAAGACTTAAGGTGTGGAAAATCTCATTTCTGAAGATGGAAATGGGTGAATTTTCAATCTGATCAGAAGCCAAATAGCAACCTGGCTTTCCATCTGGCACCAGTTTTAAGTACATCCTAATACACCCATGAACCCAAAGTGCCTGGGTAACTGGACTAGAAGTCAAAATGGTCTGAATTAGTCAGGGCTTTTAAAGTAACTTATAGCAGTGGTACACACCTAAGACATTGCAGACTACATTGGGAAAAAGAATTTTTAAACCATCCATTAATCAAACTCCTACAGCATTATAATGTTCACCATGTTTTGAAGATTTTTCAGATGAAATCTCATGAATTCTCATGCTCTCCTCCATCATCAATAAAGGTCAATCACACCAATATCATGTACAAAACTTCTCAGAAGACTATCATAATTATGATCAATTTTTCATGGCCTGTGAACTGGAAACTTTATTTTGAGATAAATTTTACACAGAGAGGATGCATGTGGGAGGAGGCTTGTGCTAAATCCTTATCCACAAGTCAGTGACCACATGGAAAGCTTCAAAAAGCTCTGTCTGTGTGACGAAGGAGGCAGAAGACAGATGTATGCTGTGATCTGTTCACACACTTGAAACAGTCAAAGGAAGGAGAAGGAGTTCACAAATTCAAGGAAAGAAGGAAAAAGGTTGTGCAAGCCTGGCCAGTATCCAGTGTTCCTTGTATTCTGCTAATAACATTTTTTCTGTGCAGTAGTTAAATTATTGCCCAGTGTTTCATTTCTTACATGTGTGTGGTTAGCAGCATGTGAGCAGACATGTCTATGTCATCACATCTGTTAACACTCTGATTATGCTCCTAGGGAGGTGAGAAACGTCCCAGGAAACAAACCTACTCTTTGAAATCACTGACAAACATAACTGCTGGTCTGGACAAAGGGTACATGAAAACTTGGCTTGGGGGATTGGACAGAAAGAGTTCACAAAAGGTGACAAGAAAGTCCTTCAAAAGAAAAGAGGATTATCACAAAAAAATTAATTCTTCTCCATCATAAATATTGTTTTTCATATATTTATGACTATTGAAACAGTTTAAATAAGATTACTCTTTTCTATTTGCTTTCTGATGATTACATAAAAATCTCATTGTTTACATAAAGATTATCACTGAGTATTTTTATCTTGACATACCATGCAAAAGTAAGATTTATTAAAAGTGATTTTGGCTTTGGATGTAACAATCCAGCAAAATGGAATTTTCCTGCAGTTCTAGCAGATATTTCTGCTTTTGAAGTATCTTATATGCTGTAAGGATACAGGATATGCATTAAGGAAATGCAGAACCACATGGAACACAATTTAATTGTTTCTTTATATTACTTATTTTTCCTTTATGTGAACCACAGTATTTGAAACTGGATGTTGTGTGAGGGCTGCTGTGGAAGACAGCAATCCTAACCATGACAATAGCCTGGAGATGTTGCTCTTTAGTGACTTAGTCTGTTTGTGGAAGTTTAGATTTTTCCACTTTTACCAGCAGATTTTAATAATTATTCTAATGATTCTGAAGCAATTTGCCAAATTATCTCAATCATCTGATGATAAAGTAATTGAATAAGGTTTTTGCTTCCACTTATTGTATTTTTTCTTCAGCAGCTCCTAACAGAATGGAAGACTGAAGATAAAAAGATGGTGTTCTTTTTGAAGTTCTGTTTCGATGTCTGATATTGTATGAAATGCAGTCTGGAAAGTAACAGTGTGAACAAAACAAGGTTCTTCTTGTTAGTATGGGTTCATTAAATACGCCTTCCTGATTCTTGCACAGCTCCATTTTCTTTTAAACATCATGGCTTTCTCATAACAGGGATCTGTGGAACTGAATTTCATCTAGCATTGATCATTATGCTGTTAATCTCAAAAGAGAAATAGCTTCCTTTCCCTACCATAAAAGCTGAATATAGAATCTGGATAAAGGTATTTATCTCATGTCATCCTAAATATCCATTAGAAAGTTATACTTAATTAGCAAAGTAGCCCTTGATGAATATGCAGCAGGACATTTGGTGAAAGTATTACGACAACTCATTGAAAGACTGTTTAGAACATTATTTAGAAATCACAAAAAGAAACCCAAAACCAAAACCACAAAGAGAAAAAAGAAAAAAACCCAACAAAACAACAACAACAACAACAAAAAACCACCACAAAAAGGAAGCCTACATAGAGTAGAAGCAAAAGACAGCCTGGAAGGAATACACAGAACTCCTCATGACCCAGCAACGTGCACTCGCAGCCCATAAAAACAACCATAGCCTGGGCTGCATCAAAGGCAACATGGCCAGCAGGTCAAGGGAGGTGATTCTGCCCCTCTGCTCTGCTCTTGTGACACCTCACCTGGAGTATTGTGTTCAGTTTGGGGGTCTCCAACATAGGAGGGTCATGGACCTGTTGGAGTGAGTCCAGAGGAGGGCCATGGAAAACAGAGAGAAGGCTGGAACACCTGTCATGACAGGCTGAGAGGGCTGGTGCTGTTCAGCCTGAAGAAGAGAAGGGTCTGGCAAGACCTTATAGCACTTTCCAGAACCTAAAGGAAAGCTGGAGAGGGAGTTTTGACAAGGGCAAGCAGTGAGAAGAAAAAGGGGAATGGCTTTAAACTGTGAGAGGGCAGGTTTATTTTAGATATTAGGAAGAAATTGTTTATGGGGAAGGTGGTGAGGAAGTGAAAGAGGTTGCTGTGAGAAGCTGTGAATGTCCTAACCCTGGAAATGTTCACAGACAGGTCTTTTGGGGCTTTGAAAAACCTGGTCCACTGGAAGGTATCACTGCCAGGCAATTTGAGGGCAGTATGAAAACACAGACAATATGAAATTTCATAAAATGATAACTCACTCATATGGATGATGAAACAAAACGGCAGCACCAAGTATTCAGCGGAAAGGGTTTCCTGTTGTGAAATCCAGCTGAATTAACCAGCTTGGGTGGCAGTGCGGCTGTTGCTCCTGCCAGTCAGTTCCAGGGTGGTCTGTGACTGTGTGGGCAATGGCATTTTACAAAATTACAGATCCTGAAAAAGCTGGTTCGGCCTTCTTTCCTGCAATGTGTATTAGATGTTTGTGCCAGGGGGTGGCAGTGGGGCTGCAGGGTCTCTCCTCTGAGGGGAGAGGGTGCTGGACACAGCATGTCCCAGCTGCCTCCAGCAGCCCCAGTGCAAGGCACAGATGACCCCTCAGCCATGCTCCGGAAGCCAGAGGGAAACAGGTTCCAGAAAGGGCTGAAAATGCAGTGGGAGAGAAGGAGGGAGGTGAGGAGCGAACAGCAGCAGAGGGACCCCAAGGTGAGCTGGAGGAGAAGGGCAGAGGGGCTGCCAGCCCAGAGCATGGACCCCTTCTCCAGCATTCCTGCAGGGACCCCGCTGGAGCAGGGACATCCTCTGAAGCCTGAGGGATGTTTCCTGCAGGAATATGACCTGTGCACCTCGGGAGAGAGAAGTCAGGAGCAAAGGGAAGGAAGTGGGACTGGGGAAGATTCTCAGTAAGAGGAAGGTGTTTTAGTCTTTGTCTTCATTTCTCACTACCCAAATCTATTTTAACTGACAATAAATTTTGCCCCTTGTGGTGTCCCTGTCTTTGTCTCAATCCTTGAGCTTTTCCACCCTCTTTTCTCCCTCTTCTTCTCTTCCTGTCCCTCTTTTCTGTTGAGAAGAGGGAGGGAGAAAATGTTCAGGGAAGTGGGTCAAGGCAGATCCACCAGGCAGAGATAATTACCAGCAGACCCTTGATCTGGATCACCCTATGGAGAACCTAAAACACACCACTGGAAGCTCCCACCACTGCGGCAGTAGGAGAGGATACTGCTTCAGTCACTTCACCACTGCATTGCCATTTTTAAATTAGCACAGGCTCCTATGTCTGCACCCACAGGCTGCACTGTGACAGCACAGATTAAGGAAATACTGATTTAGTGTCTTCTAGTCATACGCTTTTCCCTTTCCTTCTGTGGCTTGGTGCACCCATGTGTTATTTCCTTTGTGAAAGCACTTGCATAAGTGTGATTCCTGTAGACATGAGACCCTCAGGTGACCCATAAAATAAGTACAGTAGAAAAACGTACAGCTTTCTTTAAACTGCTTCTCGGAGAGATCAAACAAGCCCCAGTACTTATGTGAAGGAGGAGTTGAAAGTGAAAGTTACTCAGGGGCCTGAAGAGAAAGGCAGTGAGACCATCCTGTGGCAGAGAGGTACCAAGCTGTGAGATTGCTTTATCTGTGACACAACACTGCAACTTAACTGTTCACAGAGAAAACATCTACACTGGTAAACAAAGAAGAATAAAGTACATTCTGTGCCACCAGGATCATTTACCTCAGGAGCTTTGTTGCTGGTGGAGTGACATACCACTCATAAGAGAAAAATAGCATATTTTTTTTGCGTAAGCCAATGATTTTTACAAAGTTGGTGACAAACATGAGAATGGTTTAGCAAGATCTGATGGCAAGGTATGTTTGAGTATTTGCTGCATAGACAATGGGATCAGACCATCAGGGAAACCTATTTATTGAGTCATACAGTCTAAACTCCTTTTCAGAGGGAAGTTTAGGTGCGGCTGGATCCAGATTTAGTCCCAGGCTTGGTCAATGGATTATATCTAAAGGATTACATCTGTGCAATCAATCCTTTATATCACTTATCTAAGATTTCAAAGTTTCCAAATTCACTATCTATAGACACAATAAGGACTCTCTTGGCCTCGAGCAGTAACCTCAAGAGATGTCCCTACTCAAGAGGAGACCTTGACTTGCCACTGCCATACTATTTAAGTTTAGTATTTATGGATTAAGATGATTGACTCAGTTATATTTGCATCCTGGCTGTGAATGTTAGTTTATTCCAAACTTGGCTTGAGTTGAACCTTGACGAGCACTGTGGTTAGGCATGTGAATTTCTCAAATTATCCCCTGGCTACTGTGTTGTTACCTGCCTCCCCTGAATCCAATTTGAGTGAGCAGACAAAGAGGCTACAAATGCCACTGTGGATTGTCACTTGAGCAGGGCTGCAGGAAATAAAGGTCAGGTTGGGGTGCAGGGAGGGACCCCTTAAAAGCTTTCTTGTCCACACAATAAAACAGCTCTTTTATTCAAACTAGTGAGGCCCTGTCTTAAGTGCCCAGTTGCAGTAACCCGTAGTCTTATCTAACTCCAGATGTCCTCAGGGATTATTCAATAAAGTGCAAGTTGACCCAAGACACTGACCTGGCAACTTTTAGTTTATTAGTATGGACACAGTCATATGTGCTCACTGCAGTGATTTTTGAGTGTATCTTTCAGGACAAGCCTTCTGATTAACAATACAATTCAACTTCAGATCAAAATACCTGTTGCAGAAGCACAGAAACATAGATCATTACCCAAGTATTGGTGTGTAAAGCCATGTGAAATGTCATATATGTTTCAGAGCTAAGGAGTCAACATGATATGTCATAAGACCTGTGCCATTCTGCAGTGGCATACGAGTTGCGGAAAAATGAACCAGGGAAAATCAGAGATGTTTAAGGTGTGAGTCAAACAGTGAATTTCCATTATAGCTACTTGAGTTGAAATTCAGTTTTCTATGCGAAGAGGTCTGTCACCACCTGAGTTGTCCAAAGCTGTCAGAACCCTTCATATTTGGACCAGCAAACATAATAGAGAACCTAGGCCCTTCTGGAAGGTGGAAGCCATGCATGATACTCTAAAGCATCTGAAATTATAGTCAATACCTCAGGGTGGACAACTGAATCAGGCCAAATAGTGTCTTAAGGTATGGTAACAAGTGTCAGTATTAGGAGTTTATATGGTAAACCAGGGCAGCAAGCAATCAGAATTATTTAAAATAAATTTGATCAGAATTGTTCTCTGGCACTAAAATTGATTGAAACAGAATGACCTCAATTTTTCCTATTAAACTCTCTTAGCCTCCAAATCAGAGAAACCAGATTCAAACTGTTTATTGGGAATGATCTCAAACTAGCACTAAGACCTAAAATGTACGGGCTAGCTCGCAGTAAAACCATGCCAAAATTAATCCTAATTTCACTGTACATGAAATGAAACTTCAGAACCCATTAATGTTTCTTCAAGTTATTTAATTGACTAGAATAGACATAGTGTAGTGAAGGGATTTATAAAAAAAGATAATAAATTGCTTCTGTACCTGAAAGATAGTTTTGCTCATCCCATCTCAATGAGTACCATTGGTTCCACAAATGGTTTAAGATTGGAACTTCCCTGGCTGCTCAGAGGATGGAAAAAACATGATTTCAGAAAATTTTCCTGGGCTCCCACCTATTACTTTGAGAACATTCATAAAATTGGAAGTTGGACCTAAGTGAATTCTTTAAAGGATTATGTTTCCATGTTCTTGAAACTTTTCTTCCAATCCCTTTCTTCTTTCTGACAGTAACATGGATTACTTTCCACTTCAGTCATATACATTAGAAAAGCATTGTACTAAAAATCTGCTATTTTTCTTGCTACAAAAATCTCCTGTTCAGACATAAGCTCTATTTAATCTCAGTCCAGAGCAGTAACACAAAGGTTTTTCTCGCCTCAAGCAGAGGTTGCAAACCATTTTGTTTAATAGATGCCTATCAGGAAAGCCTACAATTCCTCATGTGTGAATGAAGTTATTAAACCCCAAACCTCATTACACAAATAATGTCCATTTTGATATTTCAAAGTACTTTTAGCAAGGTGCTCACAAGAGTGTTGTAAATGATCCGTAAACAATGGAACACTATAGGGACAAATTGTAGATTGGGCAATTTATTTTCACAAAAGTTTGCTGCCAAAGGAGAAACCAATCATTATGGTCACTTGAGGGCCTGATCCTACAAAAGCTCCTCTCCTGTCCCTTCCTTGCTCATGCTGCGACACGGTGTAAATCAGGAAGATTAAGCCTTTCAGTAAGGTATTCTTGGATGAGTCAGGGTTTTGAGGTATTGTATTTCACAATCACACAAAACAAGTATCTCCTTTACATGCTTGTAGGTAATTCTCTCACATTTCTAAATAATTTCTTTTTATTCTTTCTGGTGGATATGGCATCACCATAAGCATGAAGAACTAAGATTTAAAAAAAGAAAGTAAGCAAGAATTTCACAACTTTGTAAATGAAAAGAGAAAATAGCCCCTTCTTGAAAGTGTGGAATTCTTCAGTATTCCTGACTTCCAGGAAAGTGGAAAGGTGAGGTAAAAAGCCTATTTTCACTCAAGTGATGCTTTCACTTTCAATGTGCGATGCTTTCAATTTATCTCCAACAAACAAAAAATGTCTGAATTCCAGTGGTTCTTTGGTATATTAATTTTCTTTACTATATATCAAAATTACTTTAAATCCTTCATGTCATCATTTCCTGTATCTAAACTATGGAGCTAGTATCCAAAAGCTCAGGATGATTACCTTTCAAATCACATTACCTGGCACCAGCAAAAGGGACAGAACCGGTGATGGAGACTTCCAAAGGACTGTGGTTTCATAATATTTGTCATATTATTTTTTAGGTCAGTAAGGGAATGATTCTAAAGACAATCATCAGGAACAGCTTCATGTTAACCTACACCATTGGCCATTTTTCTGTTCTTGAAGCTTATTTCAGATTTCTTGTGATTCACCTTGCTTGGCTCCTGGATGCCCACCTAGCCACTCCCTCACTACTTCTCAACACAACAGCAGGAGAAAGCAAGAGGAAAAAGCAGGGTTTTTTCCCTGACATCTTTTCTCACGCCTCTCTCTCACAGCTACTACATGTTTTTAATCCTTTTTTAAATGTGATGTCAAGAGAGATCACCAGCTTTGCTGAAGAATCAGGTTTTGGCCAATAGTGGGGACATTTTGGAGCCAGCTGGAAAGAGCTGTTCAACATGGGGTCAGACCCTGACCTCTTCTCACAGAAGCCTCCCCACTACCTAAATCTTGCCATGTAAACCAAATACATTAACATGTCCATTACTCTAGTATTAACCTCTGTCACAACCTAACATTCATTTTGGGAATGACTAGTCTGCATCAGGGCATTTGCATTCTGATCTTTTATTAGCTCAGAACATTCAACATGTGTCTTCATACTAGGTTTATTTCCACGTGCACCTGTGGCACAGTTGGAAACCGGGTATAAGGATAATAATGAAAGCAGCTGAAGTCATGTTATTGGTCTCCAATGATTCACAGGCTGCCTCACTGTGAATTTCTCATTAGCAGTGTGAATAACATAAACTCTTCTTTTTTTCAGAGGCACCTTAGTCATCATTATCTCATTCTTAAACTTTACATGCTAAGAATTATATCAAACCCAAATTTAAGAGAGAAAGGTTCCCTCAGGAACCTATATGCAGCTGAGATTTCGTGCTCTTACTCAAAAGGGTCTTCTTTAGGATTTTCCATGTAAGACTTTCCTTTTGCAATGTATAAATCAGAAACACATTCCAGAAAAATATCTGGAGCTCAAAATCATTGGAAGACTAAGTCAGAGATATGAGTTGTTTGACACACTGCAGTAACAAGTAGCAGTGTCCTCTACAATCAGTTCTACTCATCCTTTAGTGAAGATTAATTGGCTATCAAACACAAAACAATTTTATATAAACGAGTCTTAAAACTAGAAATTGACTTAATGCTCCAATATTTGGGTGTCTGTGGATCTAACTTTGAAACTAGACCAGCTTTGAGACGTAGATTGAACCATAACGATATCCAGAGATCCCTTCCAGCCAGTTATTTCATGTGTCTATGATACTGTGCTCCTAATCCCTGATAAACTGTTAAAAATTACATTTTAACTAAAACAATAGCGATGAAACACAGATGGAATTACCTGCCAGCAAAGGGGACAGCTAATTCTTCTGTAGTTGAACACTATTTTCAGATGTAATCACAATGTTTCCTGCCTAGAATTATTGGCATCGAGCTTGTAAATGTATTCCCTAAGGGAGGAAAAACACTGTAAATAACTTGCCTTTAAAGAGGAGGTTTATTGGATTTTTACACCAGACAACACAAGCTCTGGTTAAATGCTGAGTGATATTTATATCCTTGCACATCTAGGTGTACCTCAGCTTCATTTTTTATACATATATATTTTTTTTTAATTTCAGCCTTAATGAACGGAACAATCATTGGTATTCACTTCTTCAGTCTTTCTAGTTTTCAAAATATAGACACATTAAAGGGTGAACATGGCAGCTGAAAAAATAGTCTCTTCCAATTTCTTTTACTACCTCATGAATTAAGGAGAAAAAGAGATGGAGCGGGAAGAAGGGAGAGATGAAATAGAGATTAAATTATTCTGCTGGTATACATATCCAATAAGACTGAATGGCCTAAAGGGAATGTGAGCATGGGTTTTCAGCGTGCTCAGCTGAACTGTGGGTTGTTATCATGTTATCGGACAGTGCAATTTACACAATCCTCAAGGGGTATTGGGTATGGATCAGTACAAGTGTCATGAGAGCACAAATATAGCTTAAATTTGCCACACTGTGTGACACAAGGTGCTGAAATATTTGATCTAAGGGCTTGACCCTCAGCTTGCCAGGCAAGATGTGCTGCTTAGATCCCTGGATCAGTTCATCTCAGAGCTCCCCACATTATATAATTGCTCAATAATACTTTCAGCCTGTTTATGCCATGGGCTTAGAGACACTATAATGAGAGTTAACCTGCCGGAAATTATGCTGGCCTAATTTTCTAAAGGCAGCTGCATATGTGTGGTAAAACCCTTAAAAGTTATTTAGCCCTTTCCAAACGTGGAAATTTCCCCCCAGGGAAGCCATAACAAAATGTGTTGTTTCTTTGAGAGCCTGACCTCAGATTTTCACATGGCCAATCTGTTTGTTGTGGATAGCTACGTAGTGTAATTTCTCACAATTTGTCATGTGCCATCTTTTTTTTCCACCACACTGCAGAGAAAATAGATTAGAGGTAAGTCCTCTTTCTCTCTCTTTATGAGATGAAAAGAGAGCAGCTGTTTGGTGACCTGCTCAGTCCCATCAGGCTGGCTTAGACAAACATTTGGAACATTTGTAATACTGAGCTCTTCGGGTAGTGTCCCTTCCAACAGGATTCATCTGACTAAATGTGGGTGCTAATGTACATTTCAGCAAGTCACTTTCAATTCTGTTTACTGTCAGGGAAGATCTAGTAATAGAGACAATGGAATTTAGGGTGTGATTCATCTCATCCTAAACAGATGCCTACATTTGTTCAGAGGAATTGCATCCTAAACTCCATTAATGGAATTGATCAGATCTCTACTGATGATAATGGGAGCACAAATAACCTATTAAAATGTAGGTGTCTGCACTGAAAGTCAGATGAGATTGATGAGTCCTATCCCTTGTTTCCAAAACCTTCTCAGACTGAGGTGTATGCCATGTACTCAGCTGCTCTATCCTATTAAACTGAGGACCTTCCCTGGAGGTTCTCTCTTTTAATGGCTGTGGGAATCCCAGTAAAGTGGAGAAGCAAAGAACTTCATATGCCTTCAGATTTTAGCAGGAGATAAACGTGGACTTACTAGCAGAAGAAGCCTGAAGCCTAACTACCTAAATTTCACTACTACTACCTTTCTTGGAGGCTTAAGACTTTTTTTTTTTTTTCTTTCTGGAGTTGATCCAAAATGCCCTGAACGTAAATCAAATAGAGGGAGACCATCTTCTTCAACAATGAACTGATATTCCTAATGAAAGGATGGCCAGTACTCGAGTCAGAGCAAAGGTTCATTTAGTCCAGTATCCAGTGTCCTGCAAAAGTTGTGCTTTGTGAAGAGTTAAATGTAATAACTGGGCAAGCGTATATATATATATATATATATATATATATATGATACTCCCTTAAATTCTCTTCCAGACCCCAGAAGAAAGCCTGGTAGATGTCAAAACTTTTCTTGATTAGTTTTTAAGCTTGCTGTTTGTCTTTCTTCACTTTGTCCAGGTTAAAACCATTTTAATTAATGCAACTTGGGTATAGAACTATACTAACGTATATAATTCTTATTGGATGAAAGGTTTTGTAATATCTTTTTTTGCTATTGATTTATTGTTATTAATATGCCCATGGATTATTTTACTGGTGGACATTTCATCTCATCTGATGAGAGAGATGCATTTCATGATGAGAGGGATGACACCGTCTCAGAATAAATTGCTTTACATATTAATATGCTAAACCTGGGGTTCTACAATCTTTCTGAACAAGGGATTATTTAGTCTCCAAATAACTTTCTGGTCTTGAATACTATATAGGAAGCAGAGGTCAGTTGTAATTTCTGATTAATTTTGTGTTCTTGACTTGAGTTCAATTTAAACAGTGAAATTAATGCTTTGGTAATTAAACTTTTACTTTCACTGAAACAAGAGGAAAGTGCTCAGACCAGGATACAGGACTGCAGATACATGGAAAAGTGCTGGTAGCCTAGGATCTATTTTACAAACATTGTAGATTACATTTGTATCCATGTAATGTCCCATCACTCTGACAGCAAAGTGCAAAGAGATCTTATGTAAGTGAAATTCACATCTCTCTTATTTACTTGCATGTAGGTAGAAAACCACTCCCTCATTTTTAAAAGTGGAGCATCAATTAGGAAAACAAGATTTTTTTTTTCAGTACTGACTTCTTTTAAATACTTCACCTATTTTCCTTGGCAAAGCATAGTTTCCTGAACAGCCTTTTTCCCTCTACTGATATTTACTGTTTTACATATGTTTTTGTCTCTTCTGCCTATTAGTCTTTTACAATTCTGTCATTAGTTTTAGTGAAATGCAGTGCTTGGACAATTAAATATAGGGGCCAGTTAGAGCCTTTGGCATGTTTTTAGCCTAATTTTAAGATGTGCTGCCCAGGCTTTTTTTGGTGTCTGTTTGTTTTCTCTGTAGCAGCACCAGGATACGTGTGTGTGTTCTGTACTTTAGATGCTTCTTTTTTCATGAATGGCATATGAATGCCAGTAGAAATGGTTTGCAGGTCTGGTGCTCTGCTATTTCTGCTTGTCTGTTTCTGAGATCAGCAGATGGAGATGAGGTAATTCTGTAGCCCTGTAAGTCATAAACAAGTTGGTATAAATACCACTGCCTCCCATATTATGCTGAGCTTACTCCATTTGACCTTCTGCCTCAGTAGAGCTTTGCTTAGGGTTGGCATATGTGGTTGGTTATTGTCTCCATCCTAATCTATATACAAACCCACATCTGCTCAACGGGCCTTCTAAATTTTTCCCATCTTTAGACTAGTACTGACTTCCACTTTGGAAAAATGAATACTATGTTTCACAGTAAAGCCCACTCTTTTCCTTCCCTCTTTACTTTGATGAGCAAAGTAATGGGAAATACCATTATCCCTAACACCTGGTTATTGCCTATGAACACTACTAGGATAGTTCCACTTCCAAATTGTGGATTCTGATTTTTTGCAGCATTAGGAAAACCTTTTGCATTGTTTGCATGCAGTACATATTCTGCTTTGAGCTGTAAGAGGCATATGTATACACCCAGATTTTTAGAGATATCCACATAAACTGCAACAACAGCAAAAAGAAAATATAGGCAAATACTTTGAGGGACTTTTCAAAACTTGTGAAATAATCTCAGTCAGGGCCTGTCTCAGTGTGTCAATTAGAAATGTTAACAACCTGCTGCTCTGCCTTTAACAGAAATGGCAGCTCAGACTCTGGAGGACTCAACCTTTCCCATTGCTCATTGAACAATAAGAAAAATTTGAAAAACCTGCAGTAACATTTAGCACCTTCTTGTCAAGACCAATGTCAACTCTAATATGGAGAGCACAGTCTCTCAGCGTACTAGTTTTTAGTAGCCTGTAGGAGGTCCTTGTCCACCAAATGTCCCAGACTTACTGTTCATTCCCACTAGATCCTCTCATTCCCTCCCTCCCCGCTATTGCCACTGTGCTTGCTTGTGATCTATATTATCAGCCCTCCTTTTAACCCATGACACCCATGTTTAGCCCAGGTTAACTCTCACATGGAAACCCAGTAACTGTTTGAGGTAGCAGAACTGGAGGGGACACCAAACAAACCAAACAGGGAACAGGTAGCAAGGAGGAGAAATTCATAATCCACTTTTGTTACTGGAATCACTTTATTAAAAAGAACCAAAACAGAACAGTTTCAGTTTAAATAAATTCTTTCAGTTCTAATAAGAATCGTAGCAAAGTGCAAAAGGAGCACATCATAACCAAACTTCAAATAGAATTTAGAAAAAAGTGAAGTGTCGATGCGCCCTGTAAATAGAATTCCTTTCTACCTCATCATTTCTATGTAGGATAGCACATTTGGTGTTATTGAAGTTTCCTTTTCTTTAAGTGAGGTAGAACTGAGAACAGAATATGTCCACTTCAAAACACTGGAAAATAATTAATTTTATGTTAAATAATCACAACTGGCAGGCTTAGAAACTGTGAAGGGAGCAGGCTGGGAATAGAGATCATTTGGGTTGGAAAGGAAATTGAGTGTAAGAAGGTGTCAACAGAAAACAAAACAAAACAAAACAAACAAACAAACAAACAAACAAAACAAGCTGTTCTTACCTGGTTTGAAGAATGGAGAAAAACAACAGTACATAATAAAAGAAATAAAACCTTCTAGTCACAGATGGAGATCTGACAATGATGTGTTTGTATGAACCAGACTGCAATAATGTAAGCTGTTAAGTTAAAAATTTCAACATGAGAAAACTGCTATGGCAATAAATCTCTGATTTCTTAATTAACAGGAAGCCTGATAGCATAGTTATTCTTATTTTCTTTAAGATACTATTGAAAAATTAAAAGAACATTGATAAATGGGGAAAAAGAATCATTTCAGTGCAATGGCAATTGCAAAAAGGATATTTAAATAACAGTTTGGGGTTTTATATTATGCCTAATGTAACTTATCATTTATAATACGTGAAGTGAGCAATAAGTTACTACATCACACTAATTGAAAACACAGACATCAATTTTTATGCAAGACAGATTTTGTTAGAAAAGAAGGTCTTTTTCAAAATTTGAGTTTTTTATGACTGATAGTGACAGTGATTTTACCTTTTTTATCTTGTTTCCTGCAGCAGTTTTAAGAATGTTTTAACAATTACATAATTAAATGAAAAATGAAATCTGTATCAAGGATTTTGTGTTTTCCAAAATATTGATAGATATATTTGAAGAACATGTTTTTTGAAAAGGTCTATGTTAACCAAAAACAAGCAGTGAAACAAAATAATAACTAAAAAACCTAATAACAATAAAAAACCTAAACAAAAAAAACAAAACCCCCAACAACTCTAAAGTTATCAGCTTGGATACAGCAGGAAATGTGATGAACTATGGAAAACAGACCCATTTAAAACCAGGTGAAGCAGAACATTTTTTCACAATATTCCCATTATTAAAGTAATTGGTTTCCCTTGGCTCAGTCAACTGCAGCAATTTTTCTTGTGTGCTCCGAGTCTTCATTTGCAGTGAATGGCAATAGGGAGAAAGCTGAGGCAAACTGCATGAAGAACTTCTGAGCTGTGTGCCACTCACACCAGAAATGGGAAGATCACCAGATGGAAAGAGCGCTCCCACAGCTTGTACACCTCTGTAATGTAAACTATCTGTAAACTCTGTAAAGAAACTATCCAGCCTTCATGTATCATAGAATCACAGAATGGCTTGGGTTGGAAGAGACCTTAAAGATCATCTAGTTTCAACCTCACTTATGTGGGCAAAGATGCCACCCACTAGATCAGGTTGTTCAGGGCTTCATATGAAAAAAAAAAAGAGTATTTTTTTTACCTTCCAAGCAACCTCTCCTCCTCCGTGTTGACTCTGCATAAGGAATCATATCCAGCTTTGGGGTGAGATGATCTATGGCAAGGCATGGTTGTTTGAATGATGTCAGTGCTCATTGCTTACTCATATTTTCATCTCAATGCTCGTTACCCCAAATATATATGAAAGAAAAAAGGGACCAGTTTGGTGGCATTGAAGTTGCTACTGGGAATTTTGACATATACATGCGAAAACCGTGATTATGAGGAAGTTCTTTTCCTAATTTTTATATTTCTTTCTGTCTATAGTCTGTTCTGCATTAGTGTCGGGTGGAGGGATAAGTGTATTTATTAGCCAATGCAATATGTAGTTACAAATAAAACGTTATTGTAAAATCATTTTAAAAGCATGATCTCACTATGGTACATGATCTAAAATTAAATAGAAGGATGCAGCTAACTTTTGTTTCTCTCCCTTCTTTTGTAAAATGACATCAGTAATCACAATTTACCACTACAAAGAAATGGATCCAATCTGATCAGAATCAGCAATGATATGGTTAAATCTGAAATTGCTCCAAGTCATACATAGATCAAAGTTAATACTTATCCCTGTATTTCTTTCTAAGTTTTTACTCTAAAATAGCTGTGTCTTGGTGCTAATGAAAAAGTAAGGGAAACATGAACTTGCTTTTCATTCATTCTATAAATTTCCAAAATCATAATTTTCTGCTTAAGCACACATTTTCATGTGGGCTTTAGTATTATTTTTATGATATCTCTCTGCAAGGATTAAATAGCCTCTCAGCTGTATTTAACTGTACTACAATATTCTGAGCAAGACCTTGTGACCCTGAAAGAGATCTAGATTAGCAGAAGTTTGTAGTACTTTTAATTTCTCACAGTCTAAAAGTCTGTGTTTCTCAAAGATGTGTATTACCCTTTTAGTACTGTGTCTTAATCCTCTGTGTAAAAAGAGGCAAAATATTATTTAATTATTTATTTATTTTCATATAGCAAGCCACACATTCCATAAGCCGTTCACCTGGTATAAAACAATGGCATGCAGAAAACTTTCATTGACTCGAGCGGGGGAGGAGGGGGAACTTTTGGATAGCTGCAAGATACTCTTTTATGTTATAATTGTCCTTGTTCCATCACTGTGATAGTAGAAAATAGAATAAGCAATCTGCAAATGAGACCCCTTGAACTGCTGTAGCATTGAATTTTGAGAGAACAAGAAAATTATTCAGGAGTGCAAAAGGAAGATAGAAAGAAAACCTAAGAATAGTACAAAAAAAGAACTGAAGTGTTACATTTAGAAGCTACTTTGATTAAGAAATAATAAATATTCAAAAAAATATTTATCACTAGGAGAGAACATTTACAGAGACTGATGCTGTTTAACCTTTAGATCAGAAATCAAGAAGAAATTGCAAATTGGCGTTGATTTTTAATGTTTAAGCATGTTTGTGAGCTAATATGAAAGATCATGGCAGGATCATACCAACAAGGAGGGGCTCATCGGAGGTGTGAAGATCAAAGGCAGCCTTGGCTGCAGTAACCACATGATGGTGGAGTTCAGGATCCTGAGAGCAAGAAGATTTGCTTCGAAGTGTCCCGTGGCATAAAATCCTAGAGGAAAGAGGAGCCCAGAAAAAGTGGTTAATAACCAAGTATCACATTCTTCAAGCTGAAAAGACCTCCATCCCAGTGAATAAATCAGGAGACCTCAGTGCAAAAAAGACATGGACATTGTTCAAATGGATCCAGAAGAGGACCATGAGAATGATCAGGGGGCTGGAACACCTCTCTGCTTAAGAAAGGCTGAGAAACTTGTGGTTGATCAGCAAGGAGAAGAGAAGTCTTGGGAAGACCTTGTTGTGGCCTTCCACTATGTAAAAGAAACATGAAAGAAAGTCAGAGAAAGACCAAGGATTCTAGGGACAGGACAAGGGGCAGTGGATTTAAATTGAAAAGTGTAAACTTTAAATTGAGTATAAGGAAGAAATGTTTTATGATGTGAGAGATAAGATACTGGAACAGTTTGACCAGAGAAGTTGTGAGTGCCCCACTAGTGTGTCTTGCAGAAACAGAAAATCTATTAAAAAGGCAGGACTGAGTTATGGGTTTTATGTGCTGTAGGGCAGAATTCAGACAACTCAAACATCTGAGTGTATTGGATTGAGATCCATATATTAATTGCTGGAATTCAAGAGCATTTTAGTCTAATATATTAATTTTGTTCATGACTGGTGATTGCTGGCTTGAGATAACACTCCCACAGAGTGTTTTAGTTTGAGGTCCTACACTAATCTGTTCCTAGTGTTTCAATGACACCTTAATTCCATTAAAGTAAATGGTAATTAATTACAGCTAGCAGCTTCTGTTAGTGCTATCATAGCAAGTTATGTTATGATTGTACATTTACAACATAGTTCTGGATTTAGGAATATAGTGTTTATGCCATAGCAGAGGATGCACAATGGACAGCCTGAACTCACCATTAATCATTGGTCTAGGAAATCTCAGCTGCACTACTGAATACATCCATAGATCATTGTTCACATACATTGTAAGACTGTCAGCGGTAAGGCCATGAAAAAATCAGGTTATGTGATTCAAGTTACAATAAATCTCTTTTTCAATACATATATGACATCTTTTAAAAACAGAGGGAAATGATTAATGAAAGTTTTTCAGACAAATGGGAGTTACATTCCCACATCCTTATTTCATTGTTGTTTTTTTTTCTATTAGTTTAGTTGCTCAATGGGGTGAAAATGAACTAAATACTAGTACATTTCCCAAAATATGATGATTGCAATGAGTAAAAAGAGAGTTTTAGAGACAGAACCAAAGGACTTGGATATACTTTTACATTCATTAAAAGCCTTTTTCCAGTATTCCTGAGATAGTTAGGAATTTCAGTCTCATACTGGGTCATCTGCAGGATGTGAACCAGCACGTATCACAAGACTTAACCTCAGGGTACAGAATAACCAGAGCTTATAGGTGGGTTAGTATCACACTGAAATATGACCATTCGTCTCAAATTGAAGACAACTTCATTGCATCAGACTTTAATATTATTCAGTTCAGTCATATTAAAATTTTTGCCCTCAAAAGTCACACTTTCCCATGCTCATGATCCTAAAGCTCCAACCTCTGTAATAACTTTAGCACATAATCCACCATATTGAGCACTGCTGATATCTTCAGAGCCTTAATTTACCAGAACTTAACTTGATAGCCAACCTTACACCTGGATTAATTTCATCCAACATTAGCATTTTAAGGAGCTGTCTTCATTGGTTATCTCAGACCTTGCTTACATTAAATGTAAAGAAAAGTATAGTTTGAAAATAGTTTAGGTCTTAGATGTTTGTGGAAGCAGACTTCTCTCTCTCTCTGATGACATGTGAGACAATTTGAAACAGTCATGTACATGATTTTAACATGTTAGTTAATGTACAAATGTAGAATGAATTGGATTCTTACTTTTCACTTATACGTGCAAGACTGACAAGATCTTCATACTACTCCATGGCTAATGGAATGCAAAAATCCTCTTAAAGTAAATCCCTCAAAGTTTTTAAACTCATTTGCCAAGCTGGGCAAAGAACACCTTCACACTAGGGCAGTTTCAGCCCTCACTCTGCCAACTATTCCCTGGTACTTATACAAGGCTCAATAAGGAAGGCAAAGGCAATGCCAGTGAAAGAGTCTAACATGTTCTATTCAGTTCTTGAGGGGTGATTAAAAGATATTAGGCACTAATACCAAAGATATTAGGCAATGTTGATGGGGATGCCATGGCTAGTTGTCAGTACCCAGAATCTTTCACAGATATTAGTATGATGTTGGTTACTTCTTTTCATTCCAGGATCCATCTGGGATAACTTTTAATGTTTTTAACACAGTTTTATACATTTACTCTCTCACATGATCCTCAGCTCCATGTCACACCTGGATTTGCTGCATATATGTATGCCAGACATTACTTTTGTATTCTCTTTGTTATCTCTAAAATCAGTTTTGTTCAGATTTAACTGGCCATTGGTGAGTTGTTTACAGGAATAAAGTCTCCAGTGCCAGGTCTTTGCCATATTTCCTATAACCTCATACCTGCCATCCTCTCTGCTACATCCTGTGCCTCCACTTTTCAAGGCTTCCACTCTTTTACAAGACCTGCATTTCTCTACATATCAGCATTGTGTTGCTCATAATCAATGCATTCTGCACAGAATAACTTCCTGTTATTTTCACCTATATAAAACTCTGACTCATGATAAACAAAAGTAAATCAAACTAATTACAGACATCTGGTTAATTATAGAAATTGTTTTCACATATAAACCAAGTACAACAAAGATGTAATTATGTCAGGAAAGGTTCAGACAGAGCAAGGCTGACAAACCTCAATCCTGAGGCCTTGCAAACTCACTACAAAACTTATGACCTGTTACTGCCAATGACTGTTCTGCATTGCAAGATTGCACAGTTAAAATTTAGTCAATAGAGATTCTCCTGGGAACTTTTCTCAGGAAGATATAATTTGGGCATTGTTTATTGCCCTCCAGAGAAGCCTGTTATTTCCATAGGGCAATATAAATCTTTAATGTTTATTCCAATAAATTTATTGCTTAAACAAGGCAATTTTCCCTGGGGATTTAAATGAAGCTCCAAACAAACTTCTGCTAGCAGTCTGTGTCCAAGCCCCCTGTTATTATTCTAGCTTTCTGTGATGGGTTTTATCTTGCTACTGATTGTGTGTTACCACTTCATCTGTAATATGCTGGACTGTCGGTGCTTTGACAATGCCCTTAACTCTCAGCACACTTTCCCAGTTTTCTTTGCTTTGAAGTAGTACCAAATGCTTCATTACTTCTGGTTACCAGTGCTTTTCTGCCAGCAGGTTTCAGAAATGCAACAATACCTCTCCTGCAAACATCCAGCATCCCTCATGTTCAATGATTACCATTAGACCATCCATATGGGCTTTGCTTTGGAGCCATCTTCTATCTGTGGTTCATATGCTGGATCCATTCCAAATTTCCTTCCATTAAAATTAATTCCCTGAGAAAACAGAATTGTGAGGATAATTTTCTTTTGTGAGTTCTTTGTCTCAATGGTGATATATTTTAGAAGCTGAGAGTGTCAGCATCGATTGTTGAAGCTAAGATATACAAAATTTGCGTATTTCTTTTTGGAAAAAAAAATTCCCAAGTATGAACATTCTTTGTTAGTTTGTGCATTATTTTCACACTTTTTTTTTTTTAAAGTTCACTGTAAACTCAGACATGCAACAATTAATTCCCGTTTTAAAATTTACTTAATGGCAGCTGAGGCTTAGTAACTGCCTAAGTAAAACTCTTAACCAAAAACAGAATTTAGTAATGGAAGATTGTTTTATAGTCTTCATTCCTTCTTTTGACCTGTTTTGTTGTCTAATGGCAGGAAATCGGAACTTTTCAAAACTCAACTATTGTGAGATAACTGTGATTAGAAAGGTAACTTGATCCTTTTGAATGAATTCCACAAATTTTTGGTTCAGGTGGCTTCACCTACTCCCGGATATGGAAGTCAAGTAGAATATTACCCTTTAAGAAAACGATGTCAGACACCTAGGCATAGGCAACAGAAACTGAGTAGTCAGTCTAAACCACAGTCTCTGTGAATAGAGTCCGGATGTATTTTTAACAGAATAAAGGTTAGTGTCTACAATAAGATAAACTGAAATGTTTTCTAAAATGTTGCCTAAGATCCACTGAGCAAATTTTTTAGATCTCTACAATTAAACAGTCATCAGACACACTTAGAAAATACCCATAATATCTACAGACACAAACATGTAGAAACCTAATTTATGTGATGTCATCTCAAAATAAAATCCATTCTTACTGCCTTAAGTCACACAAATTTGGTTGAACAGTATTTTGCATTTTAGTATATTTATGTTGAAAAGTAAAACTTCCCCTCACCCCAAAAAATTCCATACTGACAATTATTGTCATCAGAATACACACTTATTCAAGAAATTTCAGAGTTGCTAGAAAATTAACTACTTTTTGCTTCCTCTGCCTTTACAGAGGATATAACCATAGCAAAAGTGACCAAACTATCATTATGATCTGGTTATCTCCATTGGCTGAAGCAGACCCTGACAGTACAGGGTATTCAAACCTAGTGCAAAGTTAAATGTAATATTAATGTTTCATGAGACAGATGTTCAGCATTGCTGATTTGCTTCTTTAAGCCTTGCACACTTAGAAAGAGTGATGTAAGTGTTGTACTTTACTGAGAATTCAAACTTCTTCAATTACAATTGCAGCTTCAAATACCAGTCTTGCACAAAGCCAGCATTGGGCCTTCTCAATTTCCATCTCAATTCTGACTAGCAGAATTTCCACTCTGTCTACATTAAGAATGGAAAAGGAAAACCAGTCCTTATCCATGCTCAGTTTAGTAAAAGATTCAAAGGAATCATATTAGAAGACAGGAGAAAAATTATTTTCTGGTTTTGTCCTGAAGCTGTTAGAATATCCACAAAATCCTGCTACCTATGGAAAAAAAAAAAAAACAAAAACACTTGAAGCTTTACTTTATAGTTGACATTTAAAAACCCTTCACCTTAGTGATAATGGCACAGAGAATTTTCTGATTGGTATGCCACAGCCATCAGAAAAAGAGAGATTTCCTCAGAAATCACAGAAGAAAAGGACAATTACCTAGATGGGCTTCAAGTGGGAAACATTTTACATCTATTTGCTTTAGCACTTGAGACATTTTAAGCCATCTTCATAAATCTTTTTCCAGCATCACAGTGGTCAATAAAACTAAATGTGACCTTGTGCAAAATGTGCTAGATTTTAATTATAATGGGATTATGTGTTAGATTAGGGCTAAATGTATTATGCTGTCACCCAATATGTTAAAGCTGGCAAACATAGCATTGCTTGGCCTGCAGCTCCTTTTTTTCTCTTGCAATCTGTATCATTGGCCTGGAGCCTGATGCCTGAAGCTTTAACATTTTTTTTTGTGCAATGCCCTTTTTTTTTTATCTTCTTGGATGTGAATTAACCAAGCACCACAATATTACATTATTTGTCAGAAAGCATTTGTATCTATCTGTGTGCACTCATTAACTATAATGCCTAACACATAACCTATGTTGATTGTTTTTTTTCTGTTTCAGACTGAAAAAAAAAATCACAGATGAATCTGTATTTTCAAGCCTTCTATATATCTATGTATGTAAACACATATATCTTTCTAGATACAGATGCAAATGTTCAAACACTGATGAAGACAGAAAATATGTGTATGGCATGCTACAGAACATTGCAGCTAATTCTTATGTTTTACTAAATGAAATGTTACTGTTGGATTTGGTTTTATAAGAGCTAAAATACTTAATAGAAATAACAGATTTAGATCTTGCTTTATGCAAGTCTGGAGGATTTTTTTGCTTGGAATTAGAAAGAATGGAGAGAACAGGAGGAGGGAAGAACTGTCTAATGAAAGCAAACTGCAAACTGCCATGGAAGTCTTGGGAGTGACTGGCGTGAATCAAAGTAACCTGAAATGAAAATCTTTGCTCTGAAGCAGACTGGATGTGATTCCCTCTGAAAATTCTAACATCATTAGGTGGCTGATGCCAGGTAACTTAGACTCATATTTAATATTTGAAAAAAAAAAAAGAAAAAGAGGAAACAAAAAAAGCCATATACGAGAAACCTACCAAAACCAGGGTTTGGAAAAGAACTCTAAATTCAGAATATATTTTGTATAATGGCTGATAACTTTTGATGTTGCAGTGGAAAGATTCCTCAATCTGTTGTTGTTCTTGTTACTCATGAATGAAATGAGCTCAAGAGCAACTCAAGACCTCTTATTTATAATAAAATAAAAGTACAGAGAGTATGAGTCTGTTGGGAGCTCGCAGGAAGGACTAGAATACTATTTCTGAAATGAACTTACTTCTTGACAGGCAGTAAATTGATTGATCTTTAATCACCTCTTCAGTCCAAACAGGGATGCTAATAATATAACTGTCCCTCCTCCCTTGTCTGTTTAGATTATCACTGTACATATCACGCCATGCAAGAGACAACTTTGATTTTGAAGGGAAACTGTAAATTTACTAGATTACAAATAATTTATAACAGCTCATTCTTCTGCCTTCACCTGGCTTCCTCCCACAGCCAAAAATAATTAGAAAGTAATTAAGCCATCAAATGCAGTGCAGGACTAAATTACAGTAAATTAAGCTACTAGATTGCTGGTAAGAGAGTCTCAAATGCTGTAGGAGTTAAGGACAGAAAAGATGGGATCAAAAATTATTATTTTGGTAAAATCTCCCCACTGCATTTCATGTAAAGCATTGATATGTCTTTTGTGAACTGTCTAAAAGAATTTTAAAATATGCCTAGAATAATTAAATAGCACTTAACTTATCACCTCTACAGGCATTAAGTCTGAAAGTTTCCCTGAGAGGCTCATTTGCCCTGCAATCTTCCACTCACCATTTTTCATTGACTTTACTTATTTATTTATTTATTTGGTTGGTTGGGTTTAGCTCCCTGCTCCTGATCTCTTCAAAACTATGTTTTCTGAGAGAAAGAAAAAGGGAGAGAAGCAGGAAAAGTGAGAGTCACTTAAGAGGGAGTTGAGAGGATAAACCCAGCTCAGCAAGCTGGAAACAGCTACTGAGATCAGGATAGAGAAAGTCACATCAGAACTGCATAATACTTTCTTCAAAATCCCAAAGTCTTTGCTTTAACTCCTTTTTCCCCTGTCTGTAAGAGTCTCTGTCTGGCTGCTCTCCAGAGTAACCACGTGATCTCTAACACTCCAGAGAGGTTGTCCCACTCGCTCTTGGGTTCAGTGGCTGTTCCAGTTCAAGCTTTTCAACATGAAGAAGTGTGTACAGCCATGTGCAAGAATCCCTGTTTCTTTTCCTGCCACTTTCCACTGCTCAGAGAACTACTGAAAGGTGTTCCGTTCTGTGTCATACAGGAGCTCCCAGCTGGTGTCAAGCAGCAAAACCAACTTTTCCATCAGCTGCCTTTCTGCACATTGCTGAGGGAAAGGAAGCAAGAAGAAGAACCTGTGCTCTGTCAGGGCACAGAGACTTGATGGCACCATGGGATCGGAGAGACTGTGAATGCAGCTCAGAGAAGTGCAACCACAGAGCAGGAGGATGTTCCCAGCCTGGATTTAAGCTCATTACTGCTGGCAGTGTTCTGGCAGTGATGCAAACTGGCTGCTCAGATGCCTCCCCAAGGCCCCGGCAGGGCTATGCAGCCTGGGTGAGCTCTGACCTCTCTGCACACCTGCAGTAGTTAATGCCCTGCAGTACCTGCACTGCCTAATTTCTAGATGGTTCAGACATGACTTCCCAGTGATACTTCTTGGTTTCTAACGCTACAGCTACATCCACCCCTCACCTATGGGTTTCCTGACCTCTGGACAGGCGGTGTGACAGCTACAGTCCTGCACTTTCCTTCCTGGGTACTGTGTAGCAGCACCATAAACTTCAAGTACCCCCTTGTCTCACCCGTGCCATGACTCTGCAGTTCCAATAAGGATTTTAAATGCAGCAAACATCACTTTATAAGCCATCTCAAGCTACCATGCTTGTGTTGCCAGCCTTTCTGCCGCTTTAGTATCAGAGATGAAATCTGTGTGGGGCTTTCTGCAGCCCTACAGAATCCACCTCAGCACTGGACCCCTGAAGCATCAGGGGGACTTTCGTAACTCTGGTATGCAAAGTGCAAACTGCTGCAGTAACAAGGACTGGACTTGCACTTCAGTAGGCAGCAAGTGTTTTAAACCCCTAGCATTACAGAAGGAACAGTGAATTCTGCAGCCATAATGGAACAGGAAAAGTCTGTCTATCTGCATAATTTTGGATGATGGGACAAGAGAGATCTAAAAATCTGAAGCTTATCTACAGGATATGGCTCATCTCTATTTTGAAGCAGAAAGTTTATAAGGCAAGCATGAATGTTCACAAGCGTACAAGATTTTTGATCAATTTTTTCTTCCCCCAAACACCCAGCCTTTATGAATGACATGGCCACCTAAAAAAAAAGAAAACCAAACCAACCAAACAACCAACCAAACAAACAAAAAACCAAAAACAAACAAAAAAAATAAACACAAAAAAACCCTAAAAACTCTCCAAAGCAAATCCATTGTAGACTGGCAGTGTGATAGCTTGCCAGTATAGAACAAAACAGGGGAAATGTCTCAATGAGAAAGAAAAGAACAAAGATGGTATCCAAGACATAGTGTCTTCTGAAAAGTCTTATCCATATAGTTGCCAACAAGAAAGATTATCCTCTGCCAACAGGGGGAAACAGTCTGGATGGCTACAGTGAAATGTTTAGTTCATACCAACACATCACATCAAGAACTACAAATCTGTCTCTTTTACCCAAGACAAATGTAATGGTGATAATACTAAAAACATACCAAATTAATGCCAGATGTAGGTTGAGATTCGTTTTCTTTCACTACCCAAAAATCAGGTTTTTAGACTATGCCACTTAAAATTCTTCCACATAGAGAAACAGAGAGTTCTTGAAGGCAATTTATTTGATTGCAACAGGTCGGCAACATTATTGGAAAAATGTTCTTAATCCAAGGATGGCAATTCTGTAAAAGCATGTGAACCATTGCTGATCAAAGTACACCCAGATGCTTATGGCACATACAAGCAAAAGCTGCATTCAGACTGTGCCTGTGACTTGCTCAGACATCCTTACCTTGTAAATAACTTCTATTGACTGTTATTCCTAAATTAAATGGGAGACAGAGAATGATCCCTGGTTCTGAGGAGGACAGGTGACATGGCCTTATGTCCATATTGTTCAGGTTTATTTCTCTTTAGAGCAAGCTAACTATATCTGCACCATACAATCCTTGACCTTCTGTCACCTCTTGGCCTCATTAGCTCCAAAAATAAAAACAATACCTGTTTTGTGTTTGTTTTGTTGGGTTTTGATGTTGTTGTTATTTTTTGTTTGTTTTAATTGGAAACAAGTACAATGATGGTGTGTTCACTGCAGATTACCACACTGGTATTTTTGTAACTACATGAAGCCATGTGCTGCATGTCCTTGCACGTGAAGGTGCTTGAGAATATGAAACCTGACAGGACAACTGGAAAACCGTGGAAGGGGAGGAAAAACAAAGCTTGAATTTTCCCTCGTAGAGATCTAGCTGATAAACCAAAACAAAGAGTGAGAATAAGTTTTCTTTTGAATTCAAATTAGAATACTGTTATTCACACAAATTCATTTGATCTCTTCTGTTAGAATTCTTAATATTTTAATAAAAAATTAAATATTCATGGATCTGAATCTTCAGTATATTCTGACCACTTGACTAGGAAATCTTTTCATCTGACAAATATGTGCATGCATTGTCACAGCTGTTAAAAGCTTAGAAAGGTCTAATAGGTCACAGTTTTATCCCAACGTGGAAGATTTTTTTAAATTTAAATTTTGAATTTCTTTTAATGATAAAAGTTAACTGGAAAAAAAATAGTCAACCTCTACTAAATGTAAATATGATTCTTTAGAGAAAACAGGGAAAGGCTATTATTTTTTCTGTCATTGGTGGTAGATGTCTTGATTGTGTGCTATGGCTCCCTTGTTCTTAGTGCTTACAGAGAAGGGAAAAGAAGGAACAAACGAAACTAAACTAAACTAAACTAAACTAAACTAAACTAAACAAACAAAAAAAAATCTCTGTTGGTCAAATCTTGTTTTCTATAGCAAGGGACTGGAACTAAATGATCTTTAAGGTTCCTTCCCACTCAAACCATTCTGTGATTCCATGATTTATGTTTTTATGATTCTACTATTGAGAAATCACTCCTGGAAATGGAAAATCTATTCTTGTTCCCAGTTCAGAAGTCATGACTTCCAAAATCCTGTTGAATTCTTCCTGGGGTTGGAAAAAATCCAGAAGTATATCCATGGAGACCACTTTCTTAATCCCATTCTCATAATTAATCACAAATTCAAGCACAAAAGAAGTAATGCAGCCACATCTTCTACAGTTAGAACCACAAAGGGAAAGGCTAAGGAAAAGTTTTCTGAGGGTTGGCATTCTCTGTTAGGCTCGGGAAATGCCCTGAGCCAAAAATAGTCAAAGGCTGAGAAAATACTGCAGGTAAATACATCTGCCCTGCTCTTTCTCTTTTTGGGGTCTGCTAATACCCAGTTAGGCATAGGAGCTTGCTCTAGATTTCATCTGAAATTATCTTTTACATTTTTAGGCTTTTAAGGGGCAGTTTGTCACAAGATGTTTGGTAAGCTGCTCTTAAGCTGTAAACCAGAAAATCTTGGGGCTTTTATGAAAAAGCAGCAAATCAACTGAAACAAAAAAAAAAAACAGAATAGTGACACAAAAATTCAGCAATGCTGTTACTGATTTCTTAACAATCAGTCACTTGGGATGTAGAGGGGTTATAATTCCCTCACCTCTTCAAGTCAACAATGAAAATCTATACAGCAACATATGTAATAGCAACACATCTGAAAATGTTTCTATTAAGAGTCAAAGCTACTAAAGGGACACCCAAAGCTTTATTTGTCTGGGGCTTTGGGAAGCCAACACAGATTTCTTGTACTCAATTTACTAAGAAAGAAATGGGAACTATTATCTGTGGAGCCTTCAGAAGATTATAATTAAAGAAGACAGGCTTGAAAGAGGATTTCATGTGTCTTTCTATAGCCAGTGCTGTCAGTTGAAGAAGCCACAGTACTTTCTTATAGAACCAAAGCTTCTCCCAGACACATAATACTCAGTGATTTAAAAGCCCACCCCCACAGCTTTCCCTCTTGCATCATAAATTGATTGACAATGACAAGTGAATAAGATTAGCACTTCATGGGGACAACCTTCAGCTTAAATAAAGGATAAAACTACTTATCCTTCTCTAGTTCTTTCACCTTCTCCCAGGAGAATACACAAAGTGTCCTAAAAGGTAGCTAGCCAGAATAATAATCCAAGCTTCAGGTTGGAGACTGTCAGACCCTAGAAGACCTTTCTTTCTGCACTTTGAATCTACCTTTTTTGTTCTCAAAGCCAAAGAGGTACTTTGCACTTAATTTACTCAAAAAATTGTAAAATGCGCCTCAGTCATTTGATTCTGGATAAGCAATTTTTGCATATTTTTTCAAGGAAGGATTTTTCTTTATTTTCCCACACAGCCATCATAAAAGTAAAACATTTTCTGAGCAAGTTTGCGGTGGTCTTTTTTTTTCAAGCTTTAACTACTCTATATGCTAAAAGGTGTAGTTGTGCATCAATCTAGGATTTAAGCAAAGAATTTCTCAATAATGAAGTTTAATTATCTTTCATATTCCAAGGCTGAACGTCTCATAGTAAAATAATGATCTTTAGTGTAGGCTTTGTTTAGACATCTCTGCAGTAAGTGCTAAACACTTACTCCAAACACTGGCTGTGTGGGACTGAGGTTACATCACAAAAGTAAAGTAGTTTAGCTATGTTTGGAACAAAGTTCAAGATAGTGATGTGAGGTCATGTGTACTCTTCAGCAGTCACATAGAACCACAGGCTACAGACATAGAAATTCAGCAGAACAGAGGTTTGGGGAGTCCCACCAGGTGTAGGTGAAGTTGAATCCACTCCTACTGTGAATTCCTGTATGATATCTGACTCCTTGTGGCCCCAATCACAGGTTGAGATATTCAGTATCTGATCTGTGGAGGTGCTGAGCACGCCTCATGGTGTGAAATGTCAGTAGGAGTTTTGACACAGACACATACAGTGTCAGAAATTCTGAAAAGTCAGTAATAGTTTTTCTATTTTTCTAAAACTCAGAAGACTGATATATTTGATGGTTTTGAAGTCTGATAGGAAGATACATTTCTGCTGTTAAGTTCCTGGGGATTAGATTTGTGTCTCACACTTAGAAACAAAATGTTATGTGATCCACATATAAAAAAAGTCCCTCATGCTCACATGAGCTTGAAAAGAGTTACACAAAACAACATTAACAGATGCATTTCCTCACTTTATTGTTATCTTAAGTTTGCCCTCTTGCAGTTCTTTTATATAAAACTTTTTGGTTTTGTTTTTGGACAGCACTTTGGCTATTCAAAAGATATTTATGTATGTATTTTTGCCCCAAGCCTGTCTACTGTGTCCTTGTTCAAAAAATTTTCCTGGCACACAAATGGCTCTGGATTTATTCAAGAACCTACTTTGGTCTATGGATCATTGCTTGTACAGTTTCCTTTGTACATGCACCAATGATGGTAAAGTAGCTTTTAGAAACAAACAGATATCCCATTGCTGACAAACAGTGATTTATTTTACAAGACACCCATTTTTTTCAAACCGAGAAGCAGGGGTCCTTTTTTTTTATTTTGTTTCTTCCTACCTCCCCCCCTCCCCCCCCATCTGAATTCACTTTTATTCCCTGGGAATAATATAAAGACTTACAAATTCATTAAAAAAAGGGAAGAAAAAAAGATGAGAACAACTGTAATGATATCATAATATCATAATTAGAGATGATCATTAAAGTACCATTATCTCCATCTTGGGTTTAATTTGCATTGGTGACTGAGAGAGGTGTCCTTTCATCGGTTTCGTCCTTGCCCTCAAAATGTGATGCCCATGACAGACAGCACTGGAGAAACATTGGCATGCAGTAGCTGATGGTCCTGTCCTCCTTTTACATATGCATCTTGTGTATGACACTGTTCCCATCTTGGAAAGGAGTTGTGCTTCTGCAATCTAAGCAAAGGCACTGTCATTTCATAAAGTGCATTATCCGCTGTCTTCCAAGAACTGACAGTGGCATATAATCCTGTGCTGATTTATGTTGGATTTATGCAAAAAAACCCTTTTATATATTTTTGAATAACTGTGTATACAATTACTAAGCTTCTGGCTTCCACAACCTTTACAAAAGATTGATTTTTGAACATTCCTGCTGCAGCTGGGTTTAGCCTCAGTCATGATGCAAACAGCCTGTGACCTGACAGAATATTAATCTATTCACTACTCCCCTGGGATGAATAATTCTTTCTGTCTTAAGAACAAAACAAGTCCCCAATGTTTTGCTTAGTAAATCACTTAACAGGGGCACAGTGAATGAGTGTCCAGTTAAATTATATTTATTATAAAGTATAAACAAGCCCTCTTGTACACATTCCTAATTTGGGTGAAGAACACTTGCCATAAGGAGCTGTTGCAAACATAGTGGGGATCTTCCACCTGAAGTCACTTCCCTTCTTTAAATGCAGAGGTTTGCAAAGACTGGTAGGTTTTTATGGGGCTACAGTCTTCACAGTCTTGCATACCTCTGGTGAGAAGAGGGCAGAGACAGGATTAGTTCTCAGCTAATTCCAATAAACGGAGATTTTTTTTGTTTTTCTTTTTTAATAGAGGCTGTAGATCTAACTGGTTTTATATTTACAAAAATTATATTTTAAGATAATTTTACCAGATGTAATCAATCTTGGTATCAGAGCACTACAGACAGAGGTCTAATTAACAAGTGGCAGTCTTGTTTTTGGCTGTCCTATCCCTTAACAGTAGGTACTTAAATATTCATCAATGTATCCTGACAGAAAGGGAGATGTTTTTTCTTTTAAAGATGGAGATATAGGCATAGGACAAGGGTTTGAACTGCAATGTAAACAATTTGTAGAACTACAAATCCATGAAATCAAATCTTGCTATTCCTGATCACCTTAAATATGGCGCTATAAATTAACACCAAACCCCCTTGAGAGAGCTCTTTGCAGTTCTTTGGTTTTCTTTTGACATCCAGGATTATTTTTTCTTCATCTATTTATAGTCTGTTTTTTTCCATTTTTTTTCCTTATTGTTCTGATTTATTATTATTTGCCAGAATCCAAGAATGGGAACTCAGATATGTGTGTCTCTTCCCACAAACAAGAGAATAATAAGTAGTGTCTTCTGTCAAAATTTGGAGTGCAGACCAATTTCAATAGCAACATAACTCAACATTAATAAGGGTGTTCATTTGATTAGTTCAGTAGCAAAATATCTATGGCAACCTTTGTCCATATTCTTTGAACAAGTTATCTAAATCCAGACCCATGATCTTACAGGTTAGAATTAAGCAGCAGATTGGAAAACAAACAAACAAACAAAAAAGAGACAAAAACTCCTCCACACAAAAAATAACAAAACTCAACCACTGCGAGATGTGATTGCTTACTAGGTAATAGTTATGAAATGTCTTTTCAGAAAAGGTAAGCTCAAGGGCAGATCTCTCCTTGTTTTCTCTCCCAGACCTGGGCTTGGTTAAGGTACACCAAAACAGTTTTTCAAAAAGAAGGCCATTTAGGCCCCAAGTATGACAGATTTTGTTCCAGTTCTTGGCAGAAAATGATAAAACTTGGAAAAACATGGCCAAGTGTGTCAGCTGTCCTGCTCAGCTGCTCCCTGAGTCCATTGATGCAGCCACTGCCTGCATGTTCTTTCCTCCCTTAGATCTCCACTGACACCTTCAGGGCTTCACCCCTGCAGCTGTTACCACAAAGAAGTGAGAAATGACCTGAGAAAGCAACATAAAGAGGCAGCAGAAGCAACACTGTGCAGTCCTCAGGGTGCTGGGTAGTGAGACAGCTGGTTTGAGTCTGTGGTCCTGTCTTTTCCTTTCCACAGAGCTCCCTTTTCTTCTATTTTTTTTTCTTCATTTTCCATCAAGCTCTCTCTTTCTCTTTGATTTCTCTTCCCTAAGTCCTTGATCCACCACATCTGCATTTGCTTAATTTTCAAGCCCAGTAAGTTACACCAGGAACATGTTCTCCTGTTTGTCTTTGAAATGAGGCATCTTTCTCTCAGTTTTCCCTTATTTCTTTCTTTCTTTCTTTCTTTCTTTCTTTCTTTCTTTCTTTTTCTTTCTTTCTTTCTTTCTTTCTTTCTTTCTTTCTTTCTTTCTTTCTTTCTTTCTTTCTTTCTTTCTTTCTTTCTAATCTATCTCTTTCTTCCTTATTTTATTTTTTAATATTATTTTTTTGTTTTGTTTTAATCCTTCATTTTTCTCCCATAGACAAATGCTGGAGATGTTTCTTTTCCATCATGAGCTCATTCTCTTACATAGTGTAGAGTCCCGAGAATTGCCCTGATATCTCTATTCCTTTGTTATTCTTTTCTTGTCCTACCTCTCAGTGGTAGCAGTTTATGTGACCGCACTGCGTGACGATATCTTTTAATCCAGTTTCCCTGACCAGGCTGTAGTTTGTGTGGAGCGCAGGAAGGAAGGGGACTTCATGATTTGATTTATAGGTTAATCCAGAGTCTTCATGCAGAAGTACATTTATCACTGGTATTTTCCTGGCTTTCCTACACAAGATTTAGTTTGCTTTAATCCAATTTTTACACCTCAGGGATGAAGTATTAGTGTTAGGAATAAAGGATTGCTAAACACACACACATACACACCCATACACACATTGTTCTAACCAAATTTTTCATTTTCTAATTTTTGTTACCTTTTTTTCCATTAAAATATACATAAGAATCATTACTACAGCAGAGTGAAAACAAACCAAATACCAGAAATTACTTTTCTTATTATTATTCAGCTTGGTTTTGTAACCACTTTTTTACTGAAAAATTTGAGGAGTGGAGCACATTTTTTGTCATTGGTTTTTGACCTTAGGGCATTGATTTGTGATTTGAAGTCCAGGGAGCATGACTCGCTTTTTTTCCTAAAGGAAAAACATCCCAAATGTATATTGGTTTTGAACCTATACCTTCCATTCCATACTGTAACACTGCGTGTCTGAATGAATGTCAATTGCTGAAAAGTCTGGTCACATTGCTCCTCAATTCTTATAAATTTAAATACAGAAACAGGGTGGAAGTGCCAGAGTTTATCAACAGAAATATTTTAGTTCTAGCAGAATGCTCAGATAAGCAGGAGCATTATCATTTTTGCCTCTGTAAAATTCCTCATCCCAAGCATTCTTTAGAGTTGGTTGCATCCCAGCCTAACCATCTTCTGGAACAGTAATTTGGTTCCTGTCTTCAGCCCTCTTTGCCCAAACAACTCATCATATGACATCTGCCTAGATTTTTTTTCCCTATGAATACTTTTCAAGTTGAAATTCCAAGTTACACATGAAGCATGTTGAAGTGGGTCAGTGGGCTGTGCCGAAAATGATCAGTGCAAGCTCATGAGATGGTATTTAGACAGAGTAATTTCCACTTGTGACATGTGATTAATTTTGTCTGGATATCAGCCTTTAGTGGAGCTTGACAACACAAAATGTCAAATATTTATGTATTTTTAGGAAATGGAAATTTTGGGACTTATTCACTAGAGTAAGACATGGGGGGGATTGGGCCCTTAAACTAAAGGGTTCCTTTTCAGAAGTCCATGTTTTAAGAATTTCACGTTGAGTGTTCATAATCTTTTCAACAGGAATCCAATATATATTACCTGCCTTCAGCAGTATCAGTCAATATCAGATGCATCAGATACTCATAAAGGAATGTGAAGGATCATAAAATAGTCTGGCTTATTTCAGCAATGGTACTTGTCAATCAAATATAATTGTTCATAAGGTCTGCCCTCTAAGGCACCATTGCTAAGATAATAACATGTAAATATTTTCATAAAATATATAGCTTGTTTTTATCAGCTCCTTGAAGGTACCTCTGAAAAGCTTAAGGCATTAGAAAATTCTCTAGACTTCCAAAATACTCTTCCTCTCCTAAAAAAAAAAGTAAAAATTAAAGAATGCAGATTTACAGAAGATAAAAGGAAACTTGGTGGTAAACACTGTATTAAGTAATAAATCCCCTTGTCCTGAAATACCAACTGATCACTTAACAACAGCAACTTGAAGTGCAAAGAGACAAAGAGATCAGTTTGTCATGTTTTTCAACTAAAGTAATTACTAATCTATCCCTTCTCTTTACTATAATAGCTGTTTCTGTTGTTCCCCATGGCTGGTCTCACAGAACAACCTCTACTTAGTCACTGCATGTGGAAAAAAAAAAGATTAATTTGTAACTGAATATGCAGATATTTAGTGCCACATAGTTTTTAGGCCTTTGTGAAGACTTAACCATGTTTTCCTCTGGGTGATGTCTGTGTTTCACCGATGCTGTTGTTCAAATGCTTTAAGCAAGGCTTCTACCAACAGAAGTTTCACAGAGATGGTACAGAAACCTTTCTTAACCTCAGGTTAGTGAGTTCGTAACTTACACTTTCTTCTGCACCCTGCAGACTCTTGATGGCAAGTAGAGATTTAGAGGGGAAAAAAGAAGATGTGGACCCTTGTCGGAAGGTCATGACTTGTGTATTGCTCTAGGAATAGGCCAGCTCTTCATGTGTCGCTGGGGTCAAAACCGGTACGTACTCCCCGTCAACCAGGATGAACTGAAAAGACTTCCTAAACCAACATTTCCATGCCATGGCAAGTTTGAATCCCCACACCGGGTACCCAGAACAGCTTCCCAGCAAAGTGATAGAAACTGCATAAATTAATTGAATATTTTGTTCAGTCAGATTTTTTAGTCTAGCTTTGGGGCTAGTGTAATATCATTTCTTTAAAATGTACAGCTATGAACTGCAGAAAAAAAAATATTTATCCTCATTCTAAGCTGCAGGCACAAGGACATTTAAATTGTTTTCCCAAACTTTATAATGACTTCATAAATAGTATGTACCATGCAGAATATTTAATATTTTTTTGCATATTTTCTACTCCACCCAGTGTTCCCTGACACTCTTTTATCATCATGGGTTCAGCACTAGACAGACACACCATTCCCCTTAACCTATGTAATCTCAAATTGATGACTTTCTAGCCTTTAAAACACAAATGAAAAATATAAGAATAAAAAAAACCCAAAACAAAACCCCCACAAACACACAGCAAAAAAAAAACAAAACAAAAAAAACACACCAAAAACACCACATAAAAAAGAAAACCACTACCACCACAAGAACAACAAAAAAACAAAATCAAAGCAAAGCAAAATTTCATATAATCAGGAGATGTAAATAAATGCAGTTATTTTTCCCTATAGCTGTGTCCTTGATTATCTTGTGGAATATCTCATGAGGCTTTGTATATATTAAGGGGAATGCTATGGAATATTACAGGTTGCTTTCCGTGCCATCATGGCCTGAACTACACTTATACTCTGCTTTAGAGAAGCCTTTGCCCTCTAATCAGGGTGATAACCATCTTAACAATATAGTGTGATTAAATTTTCACAACTGTCTTATTGTTTAGCCTAAAATGTAGAAAGGTATCTGCCAAGCAACAAAGCCTGCACATGAATCCCATGAATCCTAATTAGATAGATGATCCAGGGAAAGCTTAAAGGCAAGGGGCAGAGATCCCTCCAGTGAGGGAGACCAGACACAGCACAAAAATGCATCAGGGCTCTGTTGCAACTTAAAGGACAGCACAGAGATGCTCCTGCCAGATACCCAGCTTCCACTATGACTAATAGACATCCCTCCTCAGACTCACCAGTAGATTGCTGAACCTGACCTTGCACAGTAGCACAGCAGAGAAATAGGAAACTATATCCTCAAAAAGAGCACACGTGCACATGTGCCTTTATCCTTAAGTGTTAAAATTCTGCATACTGTCTCAGGGACACAGTTGCACTTACAGTTTATGCAAATCTTTTTCTTATTTTCCAATCCTGCACCTTTCCACACTTTTGCCAGAGGGAATTAAAAGTTTTGTTATTGAAATTTTGAAGGTGTGATCAGAACTTGTATTCCCCACCCTTCAACAAGTGACATCTGTTGACAATCTGCCCTGATAGTTTGTCCATAATTTAAATCAGAATTGTATCAAAATATTGGTTTTCTTAAAGCCTGTAATTTTTATCAGAGAAAAGAGAGAGTCCTTACTGGATTGTAAGGCTTGATGTTGTTATCCAGTGCACTTTGTAGTCTTTAAAACTTGGAAAAAAAGGACAAGTCCCGTGTCCAAGGAAGACATGTCCAGCACAGAAGACACCTCTTCTGAGGCAGATGGCATCTCAGTACAAAATAAGATTTTATCTATCACCCTTGCCTTTTGAAGAAGATAATGACTTTTCTCTTTTAATGGAACAGCAGATGAAGGTCATGCAATACACGTGCTGTACACAACATGTGAAGTCTTACTGTCAATCATCAAGTGTCTTTCCTGGAGACCATTATGCTCGAGTAGAAAGACAAAAGAAAATGCCACTTAATTTCAGTAGCTTGCATGATTTTGCATGCACAGCCCACTCCTTGATTCCTGGCATACTTTAAGCAATAATCTGTCATTCTAAAACTCTAGGACGTGTCTCATGTCATTGACTATGGATTGTGATTTCATTAGTAGGTGAATACTTAACATCAAGTTGTGGAGGCTACAATAATTTTAACAATTGTAATGGGCAACACAAACAAACAAATCCAAACAAAATAAACAGAAAAAAACCCCAGAGGTTTGTCCTTTTGTTGTTTTGTTTTTGTTGTTTCTTTTAGTTCAGCTGAGTGTAACACAGAAGCTGTGTCCTCAGATGATGCAAGTCAATGCAGTTCCACTGAACTCCATGAGACTCTGTTTATTCACATCTACTAAATACAACAAACAAGTTTTTTGAAAAGAAATATAAGGCAAGCAGCCTTGAATGACTCAGAATTGATTTCCACTGTTCAGTTTGATCATCCTACTGCTGTCCAGGGATGTCTCAGAGCTCTCAAAGCCAGCAGCCAATATGAGACCTAATAAGACACCGTATTTCTACCATATTTCCTAATATTAATGCAAACACTACCTTGCTGCTGGGACACAGTAATGCTGAAATCATGCTGCTCATGGCAAAACAGTCACCCCAAGTTAAAGGGAACAGCAGACAATGCTGTTTCATGAGATGTTAGTATAATCAGTCCCCAACTGATTTGAGACGCTTCCTTGTGAACCAAAAATTACTAGACTCATCAGAAATTGTGTCTAAGTGGTCTAGTAAATGGTTCTAACTGCCTTCGGAAAATTAACTTAAAAGTTAGTAAAATACACATGCAGAAAAGCAGGAAAAGTAGCAGAGGAAAAAACAGTGTTTCACTGCACAAGAAGTCTGTACCAAGCCATGACAGTGTTAGATAAAAATAATATCAAGAAAAGAAGGGAAATTAAAATATTGCCTTTCTCTTTGATTTTATGATGTCTGATTCAGTAACCGTGCATTTGAAAGATGCACTGGAATGGGTTCTTAAGGCAGCATTAGCCCATTAATACTTAGTTTTCTGTTGAAAATTGTTGAAAGCATCCTATGTGAAAGCATGGGGGAAAAATATCCTCAGGTGAGACTGAAGGAGCAGCTGAATTATATGGCTTGATAAGTGGATTTTAATAATCCAGATCCCTTTGTGGATCAGAATGTTTGGTTCCTCTCTGTCCATGCAATGTGTTATTATCTCTTCAAGCCTGATTTCTGCTGTTAACACGTTATTTATGCAGATCATTAAAAAAAATATAAAGTACTTTTTTTTTTTAATCCAGGGTTTATCATCCATGGATAATTGATTACAGATGACTTTAAGGACTATTAGCTGAAGAGGAGTAAATGAACAGTTATGATTTCTGAAACTTCAAACTCAAGGACACAGTGTCACACAGTGTCTCAATAGTGGCATGAGGACAGGCACCTAAAACACAACTTACTTCACATAAACTACAGGTCCACCAGATTCTGATCTCCAAAGGTTTTGTGTTGTGATGGCCACAACTCAACCAAAATTTCAGGGAGCTCACGATTGAGTTCAAATACTTCTGTCAATCAAGAAGGTTGCATAAAGTGCATGGCTCAGTCAGATCATGGAATCATGGCGTCATTAAGGTTAGAAAAGACCTCTGAGAGAAAGTGCAACTGTCAGGCCAGCACCACCACCATGTTCACCAATAAACCATGTCCTCAAGTGCCATATCCACACATTTTTTGAACATTTTTGGGGATGGTGACCCCACCACTTTCCTGAGCAGCCTGTTCCAATGCTTGCCAATCCATTCTGCAAAGAAATTTTTACTAATATTCAATCTAGACCTGCCTGACCAATTCAAAAGATGACCTGCATCTTTTTACATAGTGGCTATTTAAGTGCTGGAGGGCTATGGGGAAGTCTCAGATTGGTAGTGTAATGAAGAAATAAGAGCTATTTTAATGTCATCCTTTGAACAGTATCAAGCTAGAGCAGTGGCAAAGTTGTGTGAGTACTAAATGATCACAAATTAGAAGCATAAGCTCTGAACCCACATCTGTTTTACTGCCTGAGGCATTTTTGTCATCTTGATGCTCCACAGAAGTGATCTTGTCTGGAAATAAGATCTTTTGAAACAGTATTTTTTCACAGTAAATAGAAATGTGTCTTTATCTCCATAAGTTCTCTCCAGAGCGTCATGTGGATTTGTTGTCTCACAGGTCTGTGTGTCTAAAAATCATCTGTTCTGCTTACAGCAGGGAGTGCATACAGGAAACCCTTATCATTTCCAAACCAGAATCTGAATTTGCTAAGAAATTATAGAAGAAAATTAAAGCTCTCACCCTTTTTTTTTTCTTTTCTGTATATGATTTGGTTTATATAATTAAGAAAAAATAGCAATCAAAAAAACCCAACCCCGAACAAGCACAACCCTGCACTAGTGAGTATAAATGAGAATGTGATTACTTCTGTTTTCTGTGCTCTATTCTCATGCAAATGAGGAGGTTTAAGTTCCAGCAGTTACTAGAGTATGGCTCTTTAATCACCAGTTTTATTTACTGAGAATGACTACAGTTTGTGAGAATGATGCAGGGGCAGGAAGGATACAGAGGAAACGGGACAATTGAGGTTCCTAATGCACAAACTCACACTCTGAATATTAGCAAGTTAAGGTTGAAACAAGAATTTTCATAAATAGCCTCTTCTCTCCCCTCCTTTTCTCCACACTGTGATAATTCTCTTAGTGACCTGGGCAGGTAAGTTGTGTTCAAATAAACCATTGACACATATTCAAAAGCAAATATTTTCTGGCTATTTTGATGTTTATCCATTTCATAAACTAGTCTTTAAAAGGAGATAGTTTTCATTAAATAAGGCAGAGTTCTGTCTAACTATGCTACGTGGAACAAATGCATTAGTCAACATCTTGGAATAGACATTCATAAATCTTTTCTCCCTGTAATTAATGCATTCTGAGTTCTGAATCACAAGGAAATGAAGACTTACTCATATGTTAAGCTTTATATGTTTGTGGTTTTTGTTTCCTTTAGCAATTGTCTCAGAGATTGTGGCAAAATTATATATGACCTTTAATACCGATAAACTAGTTTAATTTATGTAATATCCAATAATACTGGAAAAATCAGAATATGATTTAGCTCATTTCTTAGTTCCAGAGAAGTTCATATTGCGTGGTGCTGGAATGTCAGTAGCTGGAATGTCATTCTATTAAAACAGTTGTTGAGCCCTGAGAAGCCTGACAGTAGCAAAGAAGTGAATAAAGAGGTCATGAATTTTTTGTAGAGACAAAATCAACCTATAGTGTTCATGAATAATTCACTGAAGTTTGAAAGGTAAAACCATGGGAAACATCTTATCAAAGCACTCTTAAGATGAATTGTCATGAACACTTACCTAGTGGTCTTGAAAAACTAGCATGATCTTGTTTCAAGCATGTGTCTGGGATCTTTCTCACAATAGTGTCGAGTCCTGGGTTGTTAGATACCTCTTGCCTTCAAGTTTCACCTTAAAATTCACTTCTCCTATGAATCCTACTAAATCCTTGAGAGTGGAAAGACAGATGAAATGTTGGGGGATTTTTATGATGTTTGTGTTTAATTCAGTTCTGGTTTGCACAGCTTCAGTTTTTTAAGGTGAACATATTCACAAATGGCTAAAAAATAAGATCTATGGATGACCTGCAACCCCAACAAGGAGATAGGGTCATAGGGGATATTCTGGGTCATCTGAAATACAACTAAAAGTGTGTTTAGGAAACTAGTGAGGTCTAATCTATATAGTCAGTGATATCTGAAAAACAATTCCAGAGCAAAAGCTTATATTTGTTCAGCTGTGTGGATCTCCACACAGGAGCTCAACTGGTTATTAGATCAGTCAGTGTTGCTAGACCATCTTTTTCTGTTATTTTCAACAGTTTTTTTATTTTATAGTATAAATTCTGAACTTACTACACCTTACTACACAATAAATTTCACTGACCCTTGACTACTAAAACGAGGTTCTTGCCTACAGAACTGAGAACTGAGGCACTGTGTACCTTTGGACATCTCAGAGAAGACAGAAAGCCAACTCCGTGAGCTGAAAGATCTTATTTAAGCTCTGCATCCCTTTCTGCAGGTATTTCTTTCTCTCTCCAAGGACTGCTGAAGAAGCCTGAATATTGCACACAAGCAGAATGTAATCCAGGCCTCAAATCTTTGGTGGAGGATGGCACTCAGTCAAAGGTTGGACTTGATGATTTTGGACGTCTTTTATAATCTTCATGATTCTATGATTGTAAGCTATTTATTTTCCATAGAGAAATCTTTTTTCATAGTGGAGCTTTGAGTCATGATGGAGCTGCTCTTGCCCTGGGTCATTATCAGGAGCAATACCAATCCTGATCTTAAACATCCAAATTGGGGTTGTTCTTGAGGATGGTGAGGTCTAACCCCACCAGTGCCTTGCTGGAATTCTGTCTTAGTAATCATATGTAACAAGTTTCCAAAGCTTCCAAGGTATTTAAATATTTTTTTTTTCACCGAAGATTTAATGTGCTGCAGAATTCTTAGGTACATGGTAGTGTCACATCTGTGCCTGGATGGTGCCTCGGGTTAGCCTGTGAGAGAGATGACTGAAACCCACCCCAACCCAAAGAATGGGTTTCTTAGTTGTGTTTTGCATCAATCTGGTCACCACAGATACACAGATAGTATTTGAACATGAACAAAATGTGCCAGTGACAGTTTTCCTGGCTATTCATAAACTTGTCCGTGTCAAACCGGCCTCTGTCAACTTCAACTAAATGGGGCAAGACAAACATCAGAGAAAATTAAAAAGCCCCAACACCTTAACAGTCCCATGAATTTGATCAGGAAACAGTTGAGAAGTATCTGCCATACAAACATATGCTTCAGTAGCAGTTCTTTTTGGGTACGATATCCTTTGTATGATGTTGCTCTCTAAAATCTCTCCTGTATTTTGGAGGTGTGTGAATGCAAAATTTTCTTTAGAGATCCCTAACAGCAATAAAGTAATAGAGCTGTTGCTGGTCTAAGTCACTGGATATGAATCAAATTTAAATTTACTTAGACCTACCATATTTTGTGTTATTACCCCTTCAATGCTACAGGCATTTATTATATATAGAGAAATACAATAAAAGGTCAAAATGTCAGTAAATAAATCATGATAGTCTCAGTTTGCAGACTCAGTTTGAGAATAAAAGCAAAAGAGGAAAGGAGAAGGAGAAGGGTAAGGAAAAGAGGGAGGGAGGTGTAGAAGCCTAGACAGTAAGGAGTTAATGCATTGCTACACCTCAGACACTGAGGAACATTCAAATAGGCAAGTTGGAACAGGATGTGTCTGGAAAAGGGGGGCCATACAAAGATAGGGCAGCACCTCCCTGGAGCAAATTTTTCTGTTCAGGTCCAAGGTGACCACACAACATGCAGAGGAATTGCAGAAGTGGGGTCAAGCAACAGTCTAGACCAATAGAGGCGGGATCGAGATCACCAAGGACCCAGAAGGTGCTTCTAATTCTCCATCAGAAGACTGCACATGCCTCAGAGTTGCATCAGACATGAAGAATTCCCTCCCTGGGGAGGGATCTTGGTGTTCCCACTCTCATTTTAATATATATAACCTGACAAACGCTTTGTTTTGTGTGTCCTTATCACCAACAAATCAAGACTGTGACCATTACTGTGATCAAATTACAACAATCAAGTCTTGTCACTGGACCCAGGGGTGGTGATATCTTTCCATCATCTACTCTTGTTCTTTCTCTTTCTTTCTTTTCCTTATATAATTTCTTTGTGATATTTTTATACTTTTATTCAATCAAACAAACAAAAACCCAAGATGGCTACATACTTCCTTTTCACTGCTATTAAATTATTTTAAAATAAATCTGCCTCATGCTGGTCACTCATTTCACTCTAAACCATCCCAACGAATCTGTTAACAAGGACTTCAATTACCCTCTCTCAAAGGAGGGAAGTTCTGTGCTTTCTTCTTCTGAGCTGTTCCACAGGCCTTTTTGTAACTGGGACCAAGAAAATCTCATTCTTTCTTCAGCTACCACCAAGATCCTCATTCCTGGACCCTTTTTGTCTGCATTCTCAGGCCTTCCAGAATTACAACAGCTCCCTTGTTGCATGGCAAGGTTGGAAGGCTTCATGCCATTTTAAAGGAAATATAGCAGTCTTTCCCAGGTAGATGGCTTGAAGGCCACCCAAATCACCCATTCTGTGGAAAGAGGAAGCACAGTGGGATACCTGTTGCTAATGGGGTGCAAGCAACATGGTGGCAAAAGGAGGGTGAGGTTGGGAATGATGCTGGAAAGGATCATTGCCTTTCCCTCGTCTCAGCTCTCTGAGGTATGTGTACTGCAGCTTGCAATGACGTGCCAATTTTGAAACATGGATGGTGTTTAATTCTGACTCATTATGTATTTTTATCCTATGTTTTGTATTATCCTATATTTTGCATTTCTTAGTTGTATTTTGTTTTGGTTTGGTTTTGTTGTTTTGGTGTTTTGGGTTTTTTTTTTGTCTTGTTTTTTTTTAATCCTATGCACGTTCTATGGTACTCCTTTAATAATCATTAAAGACTTCAGTAGTAATAATTAAATGAAAACAAAAGAAAACAAAACTAAAAAGAATTATAAATCCTGACATTCACCACAGTAAAAATTTACTTCTGAATGTTGCATTTTTTTCAGATACGCTGAACCATGGGAAAAAAAAAAATCACGTGTGATTAAAAGTTTGGTAGCTACATAGAAAGAAGAAAATCAGATTTATTTTGAATCTTCAAAGTTCATTGCTGCATTAAAAATAAAATAAAGCCAGAAATGCACCTTTTATTTAGACACATATATGACCTGGATTTCATAACAATTTTATCAGCAACAGAGAGTTGAGAAATAAGGATAAAAATAAAATTATGCATGAAATTTATTTCCACTGTCAAAGACTAAAGAGCAATGTGTTTCCTGTTTAGCTGCAGCATGTCATGAAAAAGACTATTAAAATAAGGGAGGGTTTTTTTTGTATTTAGTTCTATGTGCATGCAAGTTGCTAGACAGATGGAAAGGATAGCCAAATAAAAGAAAGGAGGACGTAAGCAAGAGATTTGGTTCCCATTGACACAGAAGATACTTTCTTTTTTTCTTTTTTACAATATATCTGTAGTGTAACTATGAAGGCCTGACAGAGTTCAAGAGTACAGCTGACCAAAACACAAAATTAGACAAATTATTATCAGAATGCTTCAATTTCCCTTTCTCTCCTTTTCATTCTTTTTATCAGAAAAAAAAGTTTGTGGGTTTTTTTTTATTTGTTTTGTTGTTTTTTTTTTACTGTTCCCCAGTCAGAGATCGTTCTTAAATTTGTCCCTTGAGATTCAGCAGCTCATTAAGCCCCTTGTTCTGCTGGTCGTGCAGCATGATATAATGTCCTAATGAAGCTTGCTTTATTTTTCTTACATCTACTTCTAACAAACTCTTATATTTATAGACATACCATCAAGGCATGCAAGCCAGTAAGTGCTCAAAATCAAATTTACAGTGAGTGTGGTAGTACCTATTCACAGGCACCAAGCTTGAGATAAAAGCTGAAACTGTGTACTCTAGTTATGTGCTGCCTGCAGGTACTCAACAGGGGATAAATTTAATGTACCTAAATCCTCTCCATATCACTGCAACATCTAATAAAACCTGTCCTGCTCCAGAAAACACCTCAGAGGAAAAAAAGCATCATAGTCAACATACTTCTATCCTAATCGATTTAACCCTTGGGACACTTAATAATCTGCTGGTGTGTTGCCTTGAGGAATAATTATTTCTCCAGTATTTTGTCCAAGTCTCTAGAGAGTGAGCTGTCACAGGGAACAGCTGGTAAGCAACAGGAAAAACTGTTCTCTGTGACAAGGGGCATCCTTTCTTCCCACTGATAACTCCTTATGTGTCTGCATTTTTATATCCTGGTTCCATTCCCCATCAAATTACTTTACTATGTCCAGAGACCTGTTGATCACAAAGTGCCCTCTACCTGGATGAAGTGATTCCACAGGAATGGGAGAATGAAAAAAATCATTACTGCCTGCCTATTGCTTGGGAGGTACTAATTTTATTTGGGGCAGGAAGGAATATAGCAAGGTAGGAACAGTTAGAGAAGAATAAAAGCTACCAGCATTGCAAGGTGAGGTTGGGACAGTTCAAGGTTGGTAAAGTCCAAAGTCTATACCTCTGGAAGAATATCTCTATGCACCAATATATATTGGGGTTCAGTGTCCCACCCTGAAGGGGAAGGGAGCACACAAGATTCATGATTCATGCCCATGATCAAGAAGAAATGACAAAAGTCAGAGGGTCCACAAAAATTTACAAAATTTTATTAGCAAATTATAGACACGGCATGAAAATTGGTATAAGTTAGTCCCTGATCTTATAGTAAAAGCACACAGTGGTGGATTTTGAATACAGGGGAGGGTGAAAGAGAATATATAGAGAAAGATTAAAGAGAACAAGAGAGACAAAGGGAGAGAGAAAGATCAACAACTCCAGCTCCAATGTCGATCCAGCTGATGGAGTATCCAGGATCCTGGAGTCACTGCCTGGGCTTTGTGGGGGTACCTTTTTATAAATCAGCTTACCCCTCATGGAAGATCAGTCCACTCTTGGTTGGTCAAAGGTTGGACTTGATTATTTTGGAGGTCTTTTCCAACCTTAATGATTCTGTGCTTCTATGATCTTTTCTTGATGTTCCACACCCACTTCTCGACCTCATTCCTGTGTTATCTTGTGTTGTGTTATACTATGTTGTGCTTGTCTTCAAAAGCCAGAATAAGGACTTTTTTTTCCCAGGAATAGGCTGCCCTACCTCCATATGGTCCCTTCACCAGCCACATCCTGTTCTTTCTTGTCTGTTTGCACAGCATGTTCTCGTCAGAACATGGAGTCTTGGTTGGCTCCATGGCTGTCTGGCTATTGATGTTTGATGTTACAGTTTTTTGTAACTTTCGGTAATTAACATGTGTAGTATCGATAACCAACCTGTGGTACCCATTTCCCCTGGTGCCCAGCTCAGAGCTCCTCAGAACTGCCCCTTGGAGCTTCTCCAAGGGCTCTGAGCTTTTCCTTCTGTTTTGTCTTCAAGCTATCTTGCAGGTGCTCTTCAAAAAAACATGTCCTTGGCAAATTGTGAGAAAACATGTAGTGATTTCTAAACACCATCTAAAATGTGAGAAACTTAGGAAAACTTATTCAACCTACATAATTCTAAAAATTTACAAAATACACACTAAAATCCTTCAGCATCACAAACACATTAGCTTCGTCTTCTGGGCTTCTACGGTCACCCAACTGGAAAGCAACTTTGCAGAAAAGGATCTGGGAATTGAATGTGAGCCAGCAGTGAACCCTTGCTGCAAAGGAGGATAATGGTATCCTGGGCTGCATTAGGAGTGTTATTCACAGCTTGAGGAAGATGATCCTTTCCCTTCTTCCCAGTGCTGGTGAGACCTCACCTAGAGTGTTGTGTCCAGTTCTGGGCTCCCCAGCACAAGAGAGACATGGGTATAGTGGAGAGGATCCACCAAAAGTGATTAAGGGTCTAGGTCACCTGTGCTATGAGAAGAGGCTGACTGAGTTGGGACTGACTTCCCAGACATCCTTTTTTGTCTTGCATGGCAGCAGAGGATATGAGCAACTCCACTGGCTCATCCAGCCGTTGTGCTTATAACTTAAAAGGCAAGGCCAGTCAGCACCAGATTGTTTGCATTTCATATTTTCCTCTCAGTTTTGAGTCTTTAGACCTGGTTAGTCATAAAGAACAATGTAGCAAGAACAAGATAATCAGCTGGTTCTTTTCTTTAAAAATGGCTAAAAAGTTCAGAACCAGATTAAAAGTAAATTAAAAAAAAAAAAAAAAGAAAAAAGTTGAGAGGGAATTGTAGAATTAATGTCATTGAAAAAAGAGCCCAGAACAGCAACCCAAATACACAAAACAGCAACATGAATAAAAAACAGAAGTGGGATTACTTTTTCCCAAACTGTTTTAAGGGCTAATTTCAGCTGTAGCAGGATAGAGCTTTGTAACTGTTTGCCTCAAAATAGCATTATCTCTTTTAGAAATAGCTTTTTTAGAAGAAATCAGTTTAAACAAAAAGGTTAAACAACCTCAAAATGACAGGAGATCCTTTTGCTTCTGGTAAAGTCAATGCCAAACAAGATAAAAATTTTATTCGTATTTTGCCCTCAAAGCAGTACCTATTTCACTCTTAGCCTAATACAATTTTTTTTTCATTGACATTTCTATTTCTCCTGAAACTAAAAAAAAAACACTACACAGGTTTCCAAACTGTAAAGTCAACCTAAGCTGGTCACCAGGAAATCAGGTATATGCATTTCTGCATCTCTAGCCTGTTTCAGACTGATGTTGCAATTTTTCTTAAAAAAAAAACCAAACCAAAAACAAACCAAAACAAAAAAAAATCCAACTTTTATTTTTTTCCTTTCTCTTCTTTTATTTTCTCTCCTTATCCTCTTAAGCTGTATTCTTTCAAAGGCTGCACATATACATATTCCTATCTAAATTGAATCTCTGACTGCTATTTAGGAAAGAAAGTGTAACTTTTCTAAAAGAAGGAAGGGAAGGAGAAATTAAAATAGAAATGCATATCTCAATCTGATGGAAAGTAATACCCTCTCCTTCCATAAGGTTCTACCTTGTACAGTTTCCACCACTAAAAAAACTCCTATGCCATAAATAAATTCTAAGCACTTATATGACCTTTGCAAGTGCCCTCAATTTTACACAGAGGTGACCAGAAATGCAATGATACATAATATTCTAAAATAAGTAAGGATGAATATAGTTTTTATATCTGTTGTTAAAATAATAAGAAATTTGACTTAAATTATAAAGTTCTGCAATTATTGTACAGGACACTCATACAAATTGAATTAGTTTTCTTGCAGTTTTTTTTTCTACAAGGGATGTATCAAGTTGAAGCTTTAGATCTTCCAGGAAAATGTCAAGTTATTTATCATACACACAGTCCTTGTCTTTTACTCTTGTCTCAGCAATCTATGGTTCAAATTCATTTATAAGGTAAATCCTGTAAGAGAATGTAAAGTAAAACAAAACTAAACAAAAAAAAAAAAGGCCAAACAAGTATACAAAAGCAAACAAGGAAAACTCTTTGTGCGGGGTGAAAGTGTTACGTTGATCTTAAATCTCACTGGGTACTGACTGGGACTGAGTAAAACTTAACTTCGCCTTTCTAATGCACAGAGCAGCTTCAACCCTCCAGAAATAATGGGGATATAAGATAACTGATTAATTTCACTTAATTTCTGGGAGTCATGGTTTAACCCCATCTCATCATTTGTATAGTGTTGGTGGTTATAAAATAAAAAATTCAACGTTTGATAATTGGGGTTTTTTCACCAGTCTCTGAATTTACATTATGAGGTTTTAATTTGTAAACCAGTTTTTAAGGCTGTCTGAAAGAGTGCTTTTATCTTTCATTAGGTATTCTGTTAATGGTGGCATGCTTGTTAGAGAGGGCCAAGGTCAGGTATGTCACTCCTCCATTACAAATTAGGCTCAGCAGTGATTTTGGTGCTACTATTGATTTAACTTGTTGAGGTATGACCTGTGCCACTAAAATATTGTTAATAATTCCATGCATCTCCAAGTACTGACAGCACCAGCAGTTCATCTTGTATTTATCTGCACAATGGGTGTTTATTTGGTTTGACCATTATCGGTTGATGTCATCAGGTTATTCATCTAATAATTGAACCTCACAGCTGCCAAAGTAACAAATACCCCTTTTTTGTTATTGTTGCTGCTGCTCCAAATTAAATGATTATAAATGTTTTAAGGCCCTGGAGGAATATTTCTGTGGCTGTCATGAAATAGTCTCTTTCTTCTTTAAGGCTTATTTGTAAAGCAGTGAAAGTCAACTATCACCTTCACTTGAAAAAGCTAAGTGGAAACACAGAATTATTCTTTATCCACAGCAGATGATGAATTTGCATAAGGAAAGAGCTGGGTTGGGAAGTGGTTTATTTGCAAAGCACACAAAAATCAGGCACTGGAACAGATTGCCCAGAGAAGTTGTGGATGCCTAATATCTGGACATGCTCAAGGCCAGGTTGGATGGGGCTTGGAGCAACCTGGTGGAAGATGTCCCTACCCGTGGCAGGGGAGTTGGAATGGGATGATCTTTAAGGTCCTTTCCAACCCAAACCATCCTATGATTCTCTGAAGTCTCCATCTAGCACATATAAGTAGGCACAGAATACCCAGTCCTGAGATAGCTAGAGTCGGTTAGATGGTACATCTGGACATCATGTAGTCCCATCTCTCTTTCCAAAACAAAGGCAACTAGAACAGACTGCCAATCATGTGTGTCCAATCATGTTTTGAATATTTCTAATGATAGAGGCAATGAACCCTCTGCACAATCTTTTCCAGTGCTTGTGTACCCTCACAGTAAAAATATCTTTTCTTATGTTCCTTGTGTCAGTTTTTGTCTCTGGAAACATGGGATCACACAAACCCATTAACAATATCTAAATCACATTTGAAAATCCAGAGAACACTCTGGTATTTCTTAGGGCAAATATAGCCATGGGATGCAGCTGAGCTCAAAAACACAGAAAAACATATTTTCCCCTTTCCTCAAATACAGTCAAGTCCTTCCCTGTCTGTGGAACAGTTTTAATTCTTATATACATTTATATGGAATAGCATCAACAGGAGAAACTGAATAAGTCAGCAGCACGTAATCCACTGCTTAGGCAACATGAAGTAGGCTCAATGAAGGCAAAATGAAGTGGGAGAGATTTTTTCAGGCATTGCTCCCACTTGCAGTGCAAGTGCTGTGCCTGAGGCAGCAGATAGAGAAACGTGAGATTTCTTCCCTCACATTAATGAATCAATCCATAGATATTTTCCCTCTCCAGAATCCCCAATCCCTAACTGAGTCCCGCAAGACCAGAATTTTCCTTTACAATAAATATACTATTTTTTATAAAGTTTTTGACCTTGTGGAGTTTTTTTGTTTGTTTTGGTTTGGGTTTTTTTTTGTTTGGTTTTTTTTTTTTTTTTTCAGTTCTACCACTAAGACAGAACTGTTTGCTTCCTTTTCTCTTCACTTTTTTAACACTGCAGGTTCTGTTGCTTAGACACACAATACGACTCCTCCTACCAGGGATTTTCTTTAAGCATTTGATGATGATTATGATGATATTGAACAATTTTATTTTTTTTTTCCTGGACTTGGGATTGAAACACTTCAGCCTTTCTTTTTACCTCCACCTATTTGTGTTTGATCAGCTGTTACAAATCCATGACTTTTCATCTTTTTAAACACAGAGGGAAGATGTTCTAACCTCTACTCTTTCTTCCTCCCTTTAGTGTAAATGTTTCAAACATTCACCCCAACTGTAGTTTAGTAGACTAATTGACTCATGCCTGTAATCACAGGATCGTTAAGGTTGGAAAAGACCTCTGAGATCATCAAGTCCAACCTTCAATCAAACAGCCAATAAACCATGCTAATGATCTGGTTATCAGAGAAACATATTTCAAAATACAATCAATATTACTTCTTTCACGTGCTTTCTTTTTTCTCCCTCTTCCTCACTTCATTCAGTAAAAGGGCTCAGATCCATCTCTCATTAAAAAATGGTAGTTTTGATTCTAGTGTGAGTGAATCTGCTACAGCTGTGACCCAATGGATTAACTAGTAACAAAGATAATTCATGACTGGTGTGTGCAAAACTTTCATGTCAGAATGGCTTTGCTAACAGTTTGATTCTGGTTTATAATATCTCATCATTAAACCCTTGAGAACAGGGAAACATACACAAGCAATTGTGTGCATAAGGAAGACACTGAAGGCACATTAAAACGCAGGTCCTGAATGAATGTTATTCTTTTAAGTAATTCTTTAAATAGCCAAAGGCAATTATTTTTCTGAAGGTACCAGACAATACTAAGGGTCTCCATGACATCAGGCAATGACTTCATGTGGCTTCCTCTTTATATAAAGGTGATTTTTTGACTCCCTCATCACAGGGGCTTGGCAAATCAATGTAGTCCGTAAATATATCTCTAGGTCACCTGCTCAAGAGTACACCAGTGATAGAAGTTTCAGCTGACTTTTAATTTTTCAATATTTGCTTCTCATTAAATATATGTCTCACAAGTTCCTGTATTAATGTATTATTTTAGAACACATTTTTTAACTTGTTCAATTGTGGATTTGTGGGTTTTTTTGCTTATGCAATCACCTACTGATGTAAAGAATAAGTGCTAGTTAGAATATAAGACTTGAGAATGAGAAACACTTTTGTAATAATTTCTAACTAGAACTATCACTTGTTTTAACTGATAAATGTTCTTAAAATTGAACATTTGATTTAACTGGAACATCTTGTAAATGTACATGAATCACAGTAAATTGAAATGTTTGACAAAGTCTGAGGAAATCAGAACATACTGTTTTCTTCATTTTGTAAAATAGAGCTTGATCTTTGTGTTTTAAGTAGTTCTTTGATTTCATTGTTAGCATAAAATATACATCTATGCAAAACTGCTATAGCTGTAAAAGAGCAAATTATTTATGAGCTGAGGTGGACATGTGGTACTGACTGTATTCACCATTATTTGGCATAAAAGAAAGAAACATGATGCTTATTACCTGCACTCACACACAGGGTTTTAACAAGAAATCTGGGCAAGGGAATATCTACTTTTTGTTATTTTATAATAACTGAAACCCAGAAACTTTCTTCTAATTACACTTAAAATTCTGATAAATGATCTGGTTTAAAGAAAGTGTATAAAGAGAACTACATTTGTTGTGAAAGAGGACAGAAATATTGTGAGTAGTTAAAAACAAAAGGGTATTTAATTTTCATCTCTGGAAACTGCTTTGAAGTATTTAAAGAACATAAACTGATCTCTCATTTATGGATTAAGTAGTATAATAATTGCTGCGGTGTGGTTACTTTGAGCAGCTTGTTAATGATGGTGTTTGTTATAAGTCTTGGGAAACTGTTATTAAGTTTGAACCCACTTGAACCTGGCATAGTGGTTTACGCTTTAGCATTAGAGATTCAGCTTGGATCACTTGTACCATGTGGTGGACTTAGACTTCAGTCTGGAGCCAAGTCTCCAATCAGACAAAGCATCTGTTAACTCTTTTAGTGTTCTTAGTATGACTTTAGGATCAGCAACGTTAAGGTGAGTTTTGCTCATATTCCAAATAACTTAGGTATTCTCTTACTACAGATTTTGAGCTTTCTGACTCTAAACTGTGCAACAGGTACTATCTAAATGAAAAGTTTCATATTAGCTCTGCTTTGGCCTCTCATCTCTTCAATCTGTGTTGTGACCTGAGAGACTGCTATGTTGACCACTTTCTTCTGATGAGCTCACAAAGCTCATGGGGCTCTAGAGGATGCTTCTCTGAGGGATCCTCAACTCCAAGACTTTCAAGAGAATTTGATGTAGCTTCATGTGATGGAACCTGTTCTGCTGTTCTCCTATGTTTGGAAATGGGCAAGGTACCATACCATTTGATCCATAATGCAATCAAAATCTCATTGAGGGTAAAGGAATCATAGAATGGTTTGGGCTGGAAGAGATCTTTAAAGGTCACCTAGTCCAAATTCCCTGCAATGGGCAGTGACATCTACTAGATCAGATTACTCAAAGCCCTGTATAAATTGACCTTGAATGTTTCCAGGGATGGGGCATCTACAGCCATTCTGGGCAACCTGATTCAGTGTCTCACCACACTTTTTGTAAAAAAAAAAATAAATTCTTCCTTATATCCAGTCTAAATCTAACTCTTAGTTTAAAATCATTACCTTTTGTCCTATTACTACTGGTCCTATTAAAAAGTCTGTTCCCATCTTTCTTGTAGGCCCTCTTTAAGTATTGAAAGACTGCAATAACATCTTCCTGGAGCCTTCTCCAGGCTGAGCAATCCCAATTGTCTTGGCCTGTCCTCATAGGAGAGATGTTCCTTCCCTATGGCCCTCTGCTGGAACCATTCCAATAGCTCCATGTCTTTTCTGTGCTGAGGACCCCAGAGGTGGACACACTACTCCAGATGGGTTCTCATGGAAGCAGAGTAGAGGCGCAAAGAGAAGAGGATATATGAGGCAACAGCTTGACATGACACAAGGAAATATGTATTTAGGTGTACCAAGAATTACATAATCTACTGCATTTTTGTTCCTCTAGAAATATGCAATGAGCCCCAATAATTGTCATCCTGTTCTGTTTCCTTGACACTTGTTATTTAGGCAAGTGACAGAAATAGGAACTGTTATTTTCATATTCCTTCAACACTGGATAGGTCCATTGTTTTAAAACATACTGGGCCATAAGTATGAGCCATTGATTATGACATATTCCTAACATGGAATCACACTCATTTTCTACCATCAACACAAAGCAGACGTCTTTAGTTTAAGTCCAGTCTTTTGCACTGCTGTGTCCAGGAAGACAGATGTTTTCAGGAATGAAAAATTAAATAGTAACTCAAATATTACTAATTTCCTTTATAATTATTAACTTGTCTCAGCAATATTAGATTTTTTTTTTTGAAGGTTTACACTGATTACCTTTAGGCCAGAGGTATGAAATCATTAAGATCTGTTTTCTGTCACTATAACTGCATACTTTCCCTCTTTTTTAATTTCACATTCTAAGTTAATTTAATGTAAAGAATATTAGATTAAGCTCTGGGGTACTGAGTACATCATGTGCTAAGCCAGATAGATGGGCAGTTTACCACAGCTAACGCTCTGCCAGCAGTTGTTTTGTAAGTGGCAGAATATGAGACTACCCCCTCTCTGTCTTTCCTGGTTGTTTTCATTTCACATAACTGAAATAAAAATAAGCTAACCTTTATATAAACCCAACTCAAAGGATGACTGCATTGCTGATATGAAAGATATGTTTACCCTGCCAGACAGCTTAGCTCACAGTTCTCATCCTCCAGATTGCAAAAATTCTAGTGTCTTCTAGGGCCATCTTTTGGAGCAAATCATTCAATTCCATCTAAACAAAAACTTGTTTCCTGTAAACAGTTTGTTTCAGGGGCCTGGCCCAATAAATGGTAGATGAAAGGTAGTTTTGATTCCCTTTGACCTCAGCAATCTTCCAGGTCACTGCAGAAGCTTTTATATCCACAAGCATCTTACCATATTTTCTTCCTCTACCTACAGCATGCAACTCACATCTTCAGGATTTTGGTATAAAACACCAATCCTTTACAAGGCTGCAACACAGCCCTCCCATTACTGCTGCACCTAGAACCAAAATAATGCAAAATGCCGTGCACACAGACACATACCAGCACATCTTAGAACTTCTGGGACACTGACTGGAATACAGAGGAGACCCTAGGCCAGATGCTGTTTGGTGTGTGACCAGGCACCTTCAGAAAGGTCTAGCACTGAGAAATACTGACAAAAGTACTCTTTGCTTCTTGGTTTTGAAGCCAGGGATTAGTGACTGCAGGCATTGCAATTAGCAATACAGAGTAAATCACATGCAGCCATTTGAAAGCACACCACTTCCAACACACCAGAATGAGCATCCTCTAAGGCGAGCATGCCAGCAAATCGTTACCCCCAGCATCACTCCAAAGCTGTTTCAGACCAGTGAACTCTGTCTCTGAAGTCAGAAACTGGTGAAGAATGTCAGTGACAACAAAAGCAAGCCAATTCAGTGTTTTACTGTGCATGAGGCTTGACAGAGGATACTTGTCCTAGGAGCAGCAGAGCGCTTTAAGAGGGCTGAGGGAAGGAATATAAATCACAGAATCCTGGAATCAGAGAATATGCTGAGCTGGAAGGGACTTACAAGGATCATCAAGTCCAACTCCTGGGCATGCATGGGAACACCAAGAATCACATCAAGTGAGCATTTTCCAGGCGTTTCTTGAACTCTGTCAGTCTTGATGCTGTGACCACTTCCCTGGAATGCCTCTTCCAGTGCCCAACCACCCTCCTGGTGAAAGAACCTTTTTCTAATATCCAGCCTAAACCTCTCCTGACGCAGCTTTGTGCTGTTCCCCTGGGTCCTACTACTGGTCTTCAGAGAGAATAGATCAGTGCTTGCCCCCGTTTCCCCCTGTGACGAAGCTGTAGATGGCAAAGAGGTCTCCTCTCTTGTCCAGACTGAACAAGCCAAGTAACCACAATCGCTACTTATATGGCTTCCACTAAACCCTGTTATCTTAGAGCTGCTCTAGCTCTTACAGAGTTTTTAGCTGCATAAAAACATGAATAACTAACTCTCCATTCCATGATGTGATGTCTCTTGTTTTCTTTAATTTTCTTCTAGGTCCCAGATACTCATGTGCTATAAACTATTCCAGAAATTGAGATCATGGGTAAAAGAATGACTATGAGGAGACAGCACAATCTCAAGGTTGAAAAGACAATCAGAAGAGTACTGTTAGAAAAAAACAAATGGCTACTGACATTTAACTGGGCTCAGCATTCAGCTCTGACTTGTGATTTTTTAAAATTTTATCAGTATATAATAAGTTAGTCATAAGTTAGGAAGTTGCTTATGTGCTTCAAGTCATTTCACTCCAGATGAAGTCCTGCAGGTTGCATGTTATGAAGAATGGATTGACTGTACTTTTTAGTTGCTATTAAAGACAGATCTGTATTCAAGATAAGGTTTTCTCTAATTATCATTGTACTACTGAAAGCAGAAGGCAGGAACCAGGCCTCTTCTTTCTTTCCTGGTCCTGCATTGCTGCTCTTTATGCCAAATTTTCTCTCCTGGAGACACCCAGCTAATTAGAAATCCAGCATGCGAAATCTGATGCTGATAATGCAATGCTGTTAACTTTTTCCAGCTCACTGAAGGTCTGGAAGAAAAAATAAAAAGTAATCATCAGGGAAAATTTGGTCACCAGTCAGTCATTCCTGTTTCCTCTGCTAACACAGAAAATACATAATTTATAACAACAGGTCTTCTTCATGCAGTTTTTTCAGTCACTAGGAAATTAGGTCGATACGTTTTCATTTACTCTGAATTGACTGCATTTATTTATTTATTTATTTGCTTCAAGTGTGGCACAAATGCTTTTCTTCTAATAATTCCTGGCAGTTATATTAACATTCTGCTATAACTTATGGCTGAACAATTATTTTTCCTGACATGCAAATTGAAGGATTAAACTTAGTAGTTATTTTAAACATTTTAAATTGCTTTCAATTGCGGGAAAGTTTATGATACAGTAGCATCTTAGAATAGAAAATAAATTAATAAATTAATAACAATTTCACCAGCTCTATAGGGAAAGTGAAAATTAAGCTCCAACAATGAGAAAATTAAAGTAGGCATATCGTATTATTGGTCTTTGGTTTGTGCCTCAGAAAACCTCAGACCCTTTCATACTGTGTATTTTTGTTTAATCTACACACGTGTTATATCTAAACAATATGAACAGGTGTGTCCTGTCAACAACTGTGGGTTGATTTTCTTTAAGTTTGTTTTAATGTGTTTACACCAATGAAAGAATCTGGATCTGTAGCCAAGTCTTTTTTAACTTAGAGCCTTCCTTATTAAAATAATTGATAATTTTCTCAATTCTGTTAGCTGGGGGAAGTCCCAACAAAGTCCAAAACATCTTCATAAGATTGTGAACACATGATTAGATAAGAGATAGGGAGATTATTTGCCTGACTTCCTAATTGCTGTAGATTTTAGTGCTATACACTAAAAGTATTTCCTAATTCCGTCCACTCAAAATCTTAGATTTATTTTAGGAAAAAGAATGCATTTCAAAATGTTAGCAAATTAAATATCCTGGATTTTTCTTACAGTTCCTCAGGTTTAAAATCCCTATATTTTCTGAGAGCAAAAGGTATTGTCTTAAAACAGCAAAAAGTAAGCCCTAATGACAGAGCAGTGTAGACCTTTATCGTTTCTCAGTAACTACTTGCAGGTCAGTGTTGACATGTAGTTGTGTAATTGCCAAATGGTGTATATGAACAATATCAGCCTAGGGAATGTTCACAAAATGTTTTATCTTCAGTGATGCGCTTCAGTATTTACAATTCATTATGTTTTTGTTTCATTTACGTGCTTGTTTGCCTACATCTTCTTAGCATTTCAGTGAGAAAGCTAAATAATGAATGAATAACACATAAGGCAAAATCTCATTTTACCAGATGATAATTCATGCCAATATGTTTGTTGGTGGTTTTTTGTTTGTTTTTGTTTTTGTTGTTTTGTTTTGTTTTGTTTTGTTTCTTTTGGTTTGGTTTTTTTTTGTTTTGTTTTGTAGGAGTTTTTTTTGGTTTTGTGGGGTTTTATGTTTTTTCTTCAAATAATCGAATACTTAAATATATTTAGGCTTTTGATTTGTCAAAAAAGAAATGTTAAGGTCTCACTAACAAACATTAAAGAACAAAACTATAATTCAGTGACCATGCTCCAATAATATTATAGACAATATATTCTCATTGATAAATAATTACATATTTATAGTTAACGTTATATAGCATATAATATATACTATATAATGTATAGTATACAGTCGATATAATAAGGTTAGAGATAATAAGAATAAAAATGTGGAAATCCAACTCATGTAAGAATTAATGGAACTAAATGACCCTAAAAATATTAGAGGTGTGTGGAGGAGGCCAATTTATAAAAAATATAAAGACATACAAAGAGCAAATGAATAACCACAGTGAAGCAGTAGCTATGTACATTTGGATGAGTACTGCACCTCTAAATTATTGAGGCTGAGATTATTATTATTTCTTTTCATTTTCTTCACACACAAATCACTTTGAAATATATCATATTTAAGGATTTAACATTATGTATTAGACAATTATTTGTGCTTTTCAAGTAAGAGCTGGATGAACAGATTATCATATATGTTTTATGCACTGGATTTCAACAAAAGTTGTGAATTTAAATATTTATTATTTTGCAAATGGAAACTAATAAAACCAGATGCCCCGAAGATTAAAAACTTATTGGAAAACATTATAAAAAATAAGATACCAATGTAGTAAATGTAAATTTATTTAATTTTTTTCATATATAGGAAATTGCCTCTGAATTATCATCCAATTGCTTTGAAGAAACTTTGGATTAGACCGTGACTTGTCAACTTGGAAAGCTGATGAAACTGGTATGAAAACATTTTTAAGGTTCAGTTCTACAAAACAATTCAGTGGAAAGTGGCTTTGTTTATTAACAGAGTGCAAGAGTACTGTGCATTATGGCTCATATGCTCTAATGGCTCACTCCCACCTACAGAAGAATTAATTCTCTGCCCTGTGATTGCCTGCTCCTCCTGAGTGCTCCCAACACTGCATTTCTACTCCCTCTACAGCAGCTCTGACCATTGACTGACTGAGCATTCACACTAAAACTGTGATATTCCCAAAGAAATCTCACTAGGGGAGGAGAGGGGGGATTTTTCCATTATTATAAATCAGAATCTGTCTGATTTGAGAAATAGGTGAAATCACAGGATTGGGAACTTGGGTAGATCAGCAAGATGAGGAGTGGGATAAGGTTTTGAGGGAACAGCAGTTTCTTCAGATGTGCTCTGGTAAACATTTATGTCTATGATGTGCAACTGAACCAATTACTGAGACCTTGATCTTGACATATTATCAAAGAATTCCAAAAAGACATGATACAACATGATGTAAATATAAAAGGAAACAGAGAATCCTTTACTTCCACTGGGAGTATTAAGCACTTTTTCTAATTTGAGTTTTTCTGGCTTCAGTGTCCAGAGATGAATTCTCATGCTTTATCAGCTCTTTAAAATAAAAATGCCAATCAGGAGTTAATTAAAACTACTTTAAAAGTGTCCAAGTCACCTTCCATTATTCTGTTTGATAAATTAGATGGTTTGAAATCTTTTTTTTTTTTTTTTTT
>VWZF01006947.1:137730-160279 GCA_013396755.1 Sclerurus mexicanus | reverse complement strand
TTTTTTTTTTTTTTTACCATTTCAAATCATCTCTTATCCTCAGATACTTTGTCTTTTTTCACATTCTCCAGGTTTAGGAGATCTATTTTTTTGTTAGTCTGAACAAAACAAGCGCACATGTTCTCTATTCTCAATCCCATTCTATTGATAAATTTGTTTATGTGGCCTCTCCTGTATTGAAGTTCCTTGTATAAACATCCAGGACTGCATTAGCAGTTTAAAATTGCACTGTGGTGGTTTGACCCTGGATAAATGCCTGGTGTCTAGCAAAACTGTTTTAAGGCCTTTCTCCCCCACTCCCCCCCCACTTTTTGCCTTCCAGACAGAAGTGGCAAAAAAACCAGCTAGGAATTTACGGCTAGAGATAACAACCAAAAGAGGAGTTTTGATTAATACCACAGGCAAAGCAGAACTTAGAATAATGCTTAAATTTATTACTAACAAACTAAAACTAAAAAATAAGAAATAGAAACAGGCTAGAAACACTTTTACACCCCCACCCCTCGGTCTGTCCATGCCCCCCTCCTTCCCCTGATGGTGTGGGGGGCGGGGAGTGGAAGGTTTACAGTCAGTTGTTATTGGGTCAGCCGTTCGCAGATGTAAGTCCAAGACTTAAGCAACAGTTCTGCGTTCAGAGAGTGTTCATGTCCCCTATGACCCTAAACCCTTTTTTCCAGAGCCAACTGCCTTCTATTTTTTGGTCACAACCTGCTTTTCTTCTTTCAAGTGGAACTTCACATTATGTTATAGTCAAAGACTTGTCTCCATGTGCCTGAATCAGAAGGTTATTCAAATCTTTATGCAACAATCTTGTTCTTCTCATCTATAACTCCCTGTATTTCAACTGTACAAAAGCACATGGTCAGGTATGTGCACTTCATTATGTTTCAGGCCAATAGTTGGCCCAGTCTAGCTTTAATCTAATCAGAAGTTTTAGGCATGACTGATTTGCTAATTTGGTAGTACGGCTTAGTGTTATTGGGATAGTTGCATTGTTATAAAATAAAATAAAAAGGCATCTGTTCCCTTGCACAACTCAAAATGTAATTATGGAGTAAATCTTACCTAGAAAGGTTGCATGAAAATCACTTATAATAGAATGGTCTCATAAATCATAGAATGGTTTATGTTGGAAGGGACCTTACATATCATCTAATTCCAGCCGAAATGCTGAAAGGTATTGGATCTGTGGGACTCTAGATTAACCAGCAAAAATGCCTTTTTTTTAATATTTGTGTTTTACTATACAATAAACTATATACCTCAAGTCTATGAAAAGCATCCATAACCTCCTATAGAAGTAAAGAATGATTCCCGCCTTAGTTGTTCCAAAAAGCAAAAAAACCTTTTGTCAGAAGTAAAATAAGTGAGAGAATATGTAAAATGAGTGAGACAATAAGGTCCTAATTTAACAAAGCATTTTGCCATTTTGTTTTCCTCAGCCTTCTCCATAAAGTGCTTAACTTTAAATGGATAGCTGAGGTACACTGTACACAACAAGACAAACACTATAATGGACTCTCAATGATTTAATGATCTGGGGACTTAAGGGATTGGAGACGGTGGTAGATATTTGTGGCACATAGGTTTAGGCATTTGACCAATGCACCTTTAAAGTCATTGGGTTCCTTACATGCAGTAGGAGACCATTAAGCAAATTACACAGTCTGCTGCAGATTACAGACAAGCTGAAATACCAGTACTCAGCATTGATTATAGAAGGATTGGTAGAGAAATTACATCCTAAATTACATACCTTAATGAAGGGAAAAAAAAAAAAAGTTGGGTGGAATTAGCTGATCACCTTTACAGAATGCAGAGCACCTTCTGTTTTCCTGAGGAAACAAAGAGATCTTGTTCCATTGCATATGTAAAGATGTGGAACCTAGGCTTGGGAAGTACTGAGCATCTGCAAGTTGTCTTGAACTATACTATGAAGTTACTCAGGTTTCTCAGTGTCAGGCATCTACTCTGTTCACATCTGCTTCCTTCAACTGCCTAGTAAATAAACTTGTGAAGAAGAATTTTAATTATGAGTAATTATTAAAATTAGGAGTATTTGTTTAGGTAAGCACCCAGAAAGATGTAGATGAGACAGTGGAAAAGGCTTTATATTGGAAATATTCTCATAAGACATCCAAATTTTTTTGCAGGGCTGAAGCAACTCAGGAATTTGTAAGAGAGAGGAAATGGAAAATGAGGAAAATATTAAGAATTACCAATGGTTCACACATAACATACCAGGAGCTCATCATGGTCACAGAGACAAGAAGAACAAGAACACTTGACTGAGTGAAGCCTCCTAGCTCAGGTCTGTGTGAATTTTCTGTGCTGTGGAGTGAAGTAAGGGGATTTACTTTACCTAGAAAATCCACTAAAAAAAAGTACAGATTTACATAGGATACTTGAGCCATTATAGAAACTTAATAAATGAGATTCCTCCAGATAAAAAAAATAATAACAATTAAAAAAATAATGAGTCAAATGAGGATTTGACTTCATATTCCCCAAAGGTCTTTGAGCATTCAGAGGCTTTCCATGGGTGTTGGCAGCCAATACAATCAGAGTATAGTGCCACAAACACACTCATTGAATTACTTGTCAAAAAGATAACGAAAGAATGTGGAATTATTAAATCTAGTATATAGTTAAGCCATCCAGCCCAAGTTTCTGCTTCCAGCCAGCATGGAAATGATTCCGTTTAAATATACTCTTCCATGCATGAAAGATGACTGATACATTTCTAAGTCGGAGGTTTAGGAATGTTTGCATTTTTCAGCCAAATTTTGAAATGTAAACTTTTATATTTATAATATGTGTATATTTATATATGATCATGACATCTTGAATCTATTTTTTGTATCAGTTATGCTAGTAAAATTCTAAAGTAATTAGAAGGAACAGCTGCCCTATTCTGCCATCGTATTTAAAAAAGCTACTTTAATATTACTAAGTGTGAATTTCAAGCATACAAAGCAAATAGTGGTAGTAGAAGACTGGACTGAGATTAGACTGAGAAGTCTGCTAAATATCCTTAACATTCAATGTTTTAATTCTTTATGAATGCTGTCATATTATTTGAAGAAATTCTTTGGGATATTGTACATATTACATTTTCTTAAGGCCTTTTTTTTTGAAAGCAGTATCAGAGCTTAAAAAAAGTTGTTGACAGCTCATTTCTTCAGGAACTTAAGCAGGTGGTAAATTAATAGCTTAGGTGGGGGCTGCCATGAAGCATGAAAAGTTATGACTGGTGTCAGTCCAAATTACTGTCTTTAACTGCACATAAGGCAGTGAAAAACATTAGCTATGCAGTAAACATGGGTTTAGCCAACAAAAATAGATTTTACAAGGTTTCCTCAAGCAATCTCCAAAAGGTCATTCCATACATCTGCTCCAGTCATTGGTACTATTTTATAACCATTTGTTGTTGTTCTAAATCTGTGGCTGTAACAATGATCTCATTAGCTAAATCAATGGAGAGAGGATATGTTGCAATATTTTTTTTTTCCAGTGGAACTCAGAGAAAAAATGCAGATATTGCAAATGCAAGCTAAAATATTAATGTAAATAATTCACATATTAATACTAACATTTTCCCCTTACATGAATATTTCTGGTGTAGGCTGGCTTTCAAGAAAGAAAATATATTCCATTTGTAGACTCACTGAAGTTTAGTCTGTTTGCAGAAGCTCTAGGAAGCAGAAAGATTAAAAAAAAGTATAGCTCATAAACTGTATGTGCTTAAGATCATCCTCTAAAGCTGGCATGGATATGCCCACACACAAAAATTTCACTTAGCTTTTGAAACAGGGTGGTATGCAAGCTGTCTCTTGGATTTTATTTTGGTCCTGAGCTGGCTCCTGAACTGTGCACAATTTTCTGTGAGTGCAAATTGTTGCACTGCAGCAATTAAACAGCACAGGCGATGGGGCTCCTCTGCTCAGTGGCAGCCACTGACACTGATCAGTTGGAATAGATGCAGCCACAGAGCACAGATATACACGTACCTAAGTTTCCAGCTGGTGTAGGAGTTTTTCAAGACACCCTGTTGCTAGAGCTGCAGACATTGCATCTTCATCCCATCACAGAAACATAGAATTATCGTGGTTTGAGTTGGAAGGGATCCTCTTGTTCCAAACACCCTATTGTGGGCAGGGACACCTTCCACTAGACCAGGTTTCTCAAAGCCTCATCCAACCTGGCCCTGAACACTTCCAGGGATGGGGCATCCACAGCTTCTCAGAGCAAGCTGTTCCAGTGCCTCTCTACCCTCACAGCAAAGAACTTCTTCCTAACAACTGGTGTAAACCTTCCTTCTTTCAGTTTAAAGCCATTCCCACTTGTCCTTTTACTCCATGCTCTTATAAAAAGTCCCTCTCCAGCTTTCTTGTAAGCTTCCTTTAGGGACTGAAAGGCTGCAATAAGGTCTCCACAGAGCCTTCTCTTCTCCAGGTTGAACAATCCAGACTCTCACAGCCTTTCTCCTAGCACACTGCTTTTACTCACTGCTGAATACCTGTTTACTTGCACTAATTGTGCTCTCCTTGGCCCTTTCAACCAGCATCCCAGCAAAGCCATTTAGCACATCCATAATTCTTGAACATTGCTTTTGTGGACAGTTTCACTCAACAGAATCATAATGAACCAAGCCTGCTTGTTTCCAGAACTTTTCCTTCTGGAAAATCACCCATAGGGTGATTGGTTTTACTTACTAGGATTAACTGCAAGGTAGATACACTGGATAGAAAGTCAGTGTCCACTTAGATTTCTGTCTGTAGAAGTGGCCCCTTCTGAAGATGTCACTTGTGCACATGGTGTTCCTTTGTCTCTCAGCAGCTTCAGAGGAACTCCACCTGTTTTCACCTTTCTGTATTGAGTCTAATTCTGCAAATGGGTGACTGTGAAGATGGCAGCTCAGTTTCAAAAAGTGTGATTAGCTGATCTGAACATCAGAAAAAAAAATAAAAGAGCACAGCTATGTGTGATTTTTGTGGAACTGGAACAAACATCAGACTGGCTGTGCATACGTGTTGGCTCCCTGGGAGCTCTTGAAACTTGGAGGAGTGAGACTGAAAAGATCAACATGCTTTTAAAGGAAAGGAACAAAGTCTGAAAGGCTTTTATATAGGCTAAAGGTACAAAATCAGAAAGGTTTAAAGTGAAAGCATGAATTAGTCTAGACCTCTTTCTAACACCTACTGCATTTTACAAACATGATATCTGTTTTAATATAAAATGGGAGACGTACAGTATTAGTATGTTAGTGATGCTGTAGATAGTTTTTGACAAAAATATTCAAGTTTGTGTCTTTGATGATGTACTGATAAAGTTTTTGCACTCTGACTTTAGACAATGGCTGCCTAGAACTAAACCTAGTAACCTACTGAACTTACAAACACTGTTCCCCATGTAAGTGTCCAGAACAGAGAACCTGGACTCAGCCAGGAATCAGTTAAAGCAAACTCAAGATTCATGAGTTGAGGATCAAGATATGCTAGTCAGAACACCTGGATTCTACTGGAAAGTCTTGCATTAGCTTTCATTTGCATTTTGTTGAGTCTTTTTTCTTTCTTTATGGTCTTTTTATAATGTTTTGTTTTGCTTATGCAGAAAAGATATGATGTCAACAGTTCCTTTTACAAGATGGAATATAAGAGGGAGAGTGTTTATTTTCTGTGGTCACTAGGGAAGGCTAGATGAATAGGATTTATTGAAAATAATTATTTAACAGCTTCTCCCAGTGTGGGCTCCTTCCTCCGTGGGTCTGCATGTCCTGTCAGGAGCTGCTTCAGCCCAGGCTTCCCTTGGGGTTTCAGCCATCTTTCAGGCATCCATCTGCTCTGGTGTGGGGCTCCTCCATGGGCTGCAGGTGGATCTCTGCTCCCCCTTGGAGCTCCCTGGGCTGCAGGGGCACAGCTGCCTCCCTGTGGTATGCACCACAGGCTGCAGGGAAATCTGAGCTCTGGCACCTGGAGCAGTTCCTGCCTCTCCTTCCCTGGTGTCTGCAGGGCTGTTTCTCTCAGATACTCTCAATCCTCTCCCTGGCTGCAGTTTCACTGCATTTTTCTTCCCACTCCTGTTTAAATACGCCATCCCAGAGGTACTACCACCATCACTAATGGGCTCAGCCTTGGCCATCGATAGGCTCTGTCAGACATGAGAGAAGCTTCTGGCACCTTTTAAGAGAAACCACTCCTGCAGCCTCACCAGTCCCCCCCACCAAAACCTTGCCACACTGACCCAATATCCGTAGATATTCTGATATCTTTGGCCATTCACAAGTGGCAAATATCATGAATAAAATCGAGCTCTTTAATGGGTTATTTATTCCTCAAATACATAACAGGTAGGAGTGTGGCTATTCTTGCCATTTTCCCAATCATGGCACAAATGATTCCTTGCATGTGTATCTCTGCTGTGTTTACCACTGAGAGTGGTAAATCAGATTTCTTTCCCAAGTTAACAACTTTCTTACTTCTCAAAGTTCTTGGGGTTTACCACATTATTCTCACCCTATTTTGGCTCTTGGGTACATAGCACATTATCCATCACCTAAGCTAATTTCACTTTAGTCTTCTATTTGTGCATTCAAAGGTGAAAGAACTATTTTACAGGACAGTTCTTCCCACTCTTCAAAGGTGCCGCAGTCTGGGGTCTCCAGAGATATTGCTGGGTGTGAACAACCCACATGGAGATACTGTGAAATCTTTATCTTTGGTCTTTTTTTTAGGAACTGAGCGGAGGAAATGCCTGTCAGAACTGTAAACACACTTGTGAATTAATGAACTGGACAGAAATAGATTATTGCTTAATGCTACCTCCAGCTCCACGTGCCTTCATGTGAGAATTTCAGTTAGTAAAGCACCTACTAAGTAGCATCCAAATTATACTTCTGTAACTGTACCCCTACTGACATTCCAGGCAAAAGCACAGGATTTCTAAATACATGTTTTATTGTTGTCAGGAAAAACAGAGGGCTAGGACAATGAATCATAGAATGGCTTGGGTTAGAGGGGACCTTAGAGACCATCTAGTTCCAACCTCTCTACCATGGGCAGGGACACCTTCCAGTAGAACATGTTGCTTAGAGACCCATCCAACTTGGCCTTGAACCCTTCCAAGGATGGGACAGCCACAGCTTCCCTGGGAAACATGTTTCACCCTCATGTAAAGAATTTCTTCAAAATATTTAGTCCAAACCTGCTCTTTTTCAGTTTGAAGTCATTTGCCCTCGTCTTGTCAGTAAATGCACTTGTGTATAGTTCATCTTTCTTGTAGGGTCCCTTTAGGTACTTGAAGGCCACAACTGGGAATTGGGTCACCCTGAAGCGTTTAAGTGTAACTCAAGGAATTTCGGTGTTACTCAGAGGGGTAGAGCTGTCACATCAAATGAATACAGAAAGCTTGCAGATATCTCTGCAGTGTTACCAAGCACTGTTTCTCTGATTCCAGCCTCCAGCAGGATGGTGTTCATCTAACTAAATGTGCTTATCTACAAATACAAGTACTTGTGCCAACAAATGAGCCAATGCTCATCGTCTGGTCATTGGGGAGATAATCAAAATACTTAATGGAGATTAGGACATAAATAATTTCATCCTAAAGTAGATATTTCCATTTGGTGAAATCATCAAATTCTGTTGACTATTTTGGTCAAATCTCCACTGTGTATAGTGAGTGCTCTAGACCTGAAACATGAGTATTTGTGTGACAACCATCACAGGTTGAATGAAAAAATGTACCCTTGAAAATGAAGGAAGGAGGGATTTCGAGTGTTTATGAACACTTGTTTTCTCATTTCTTTTCCTCATCACCCTCTCTAAACCCCACATGTATTCAGAGGATGTGAAATAGGGAGTAATGCTGAACTGCCTGCTCTCCCAGGCAGCCTGTTGTCTTACAGTATTGTAGTGCTACCCCAATTTGTTATGTAGCACAAATCACTGAATGCAAGAAAGGAAGAAAAACTACTTTACCTTTAAAGCTCTAAGAAGACATTTAATCCAGTAAAAATATTTTCACATTGACAATCAGTTTAAATAAAAATACAGCATCCTGAAAGTACATCATAGATTCAGTTAAGAGCCATGACCCAGGATCTTAGGTTTGTTTTCACACTCAATGCAGTCCTAGTTTTCATGTATAAGGGCAGAGTAGTATAGGTAATGAAAAAACCTACCACCTTAATTGACAGTAGTAGCACTTGGTGAGAAGAAATGCATGATGCTACTTTAATTATCCATATCTCCTAAGTCGTGTTACCTTTTATTAAGAGAAGACTTCATTTTAATATTCAGACCAAACTTTGTCTCTTTCCTATTACTTTGAGAATCTTGAAATTTCCCAAAAACTAAATGCAGAGAGTTCTGTAAAATTAACTGTTCTAACATTAGAAGCAGATGAGTACAATCAAAGCTACCTATAAAACCAAGCAGGATGAAGTCCTGGCAATAATGTGATGTGTTGTCCCTTCACCTGTTTTTGGTGTCCTGCAGGTGTCTGAGGGTAGATTGGAGAGGATATAGCTGGACATGCACACTCACATGCTGTGGTGAACTGTGGAACAGGGACAAGCAATCTAGTAGACATTCCTGGAAGAAGGTTGTCCCTGATTTTGTCATATGCAGTGGGTCTTCTTTCTACCAAAAAATTCTTTTTATAATGTCAATGACTTAGTCTTGTTCTCACTTGCTCTGTCATACAGAGTTTATCCTTCCCTCCTCTTTATCTTCTCTACCATTTTCCACTGTTCATCTCATACATGTTTAAAATATTGCAGCAAATCAAACCTGACTCTCTTCTTATTCACCCCAATGTTCAGGCATTTGCCTTCAGAGCTCACAGCTGTGATTGATAGCCCAGGCTGTGTAAAACCAACAAAAGACTATTTTGCTGAAGAGGAAAAAGAAAATTGTGTACTACGGCATAGGCAGTGTGGCCCCTTTTATCTCCTTGCTTCATGTTTAATATAAATTTTTTGATCAAAAGCAACTGCATCTGAGGTTGCTGTCAACCACAATTTTATATTACCTTTTATAAAGATATTTAAGTGAATGGATTTCAGCCAAAGTGGACCTGTCAGGAGTGTTGAAGGGCAGAGAGTTGATTTCTTGGTTACATTTCAAATACTGTCCTGAAATCAATTACAGCAGCTGAAAGACTCCATGTGAGCTGCTGGATCCACAGTGTAAACCATGGGATAAAACAGGACAGCTTCTCCCATCTGCAGCGTGGGACTGCAGCAGGGCAGAAATTGAGCAGGTTTCAACACAAAAGGGTGACTTGCTCATGCAATCCCTGAAAATTCAGGTTGTGATTTGGCCTCATGACAGCTGGAGATGGGTTAAAGCCAGATTTTCCTTGAAACTGCATATGATTTGGGTTTTAGAGTAAATATAAAAAAAAATAAAAAATAAAATAAAAAGCAAGCTCTGCATTGCTGAATTTTTTTCTGCTCCTACTCATAGCCCAATGATTAGTGAACTTCAGCAATTCTGAAAATGCTGTCCAGCACAATTGCAGAAGGCAGAGCCTATGGGCGCTAAACTTTTGCTGACATTACCATGTTCACTTCAGAAGTTAAACATGAAATAATGTGGAGCATGAAATACCTCAGTTAATATATTTGCATTTTGCAATAGAAGAAGCAAGCAAGCAACCAGTCAAACCTCAGCATACTCCCAATTTAAGGTTCAATTTGGTAATCTTGGAGGTATTTTCTAATCTTCATGATTTTATGGTTAAGCATAAGAAACAAAAATCATTGTATTATATCAATACAGTTAACCATCTTATTCCTGATAGTGGTCAACAGTGGGCACTTAGAGCAAAAGATGAGAAAATATAAATAAATCATTGGTGATGCTTCCCTAAATAGTCTCTCAGTGTTTTATTTCAGGATAATTGTATATGTGATTGAGTGAGTTTCTCTGATCTCTTTAAAAAGTAAGACCTCAGAGTCTTACAATCTTTAGGTGAACCTCTTAACTAAAACATTGTTACTGGAGATTATCACAACATCTGTACTTATTTTAGGCACATCAATTAAAAAGGAATATTCATAATTTCCAACTTTCTGATCACGTAAATATAGAATGTACATTGTGTCATAGAAGAAAAGAAGCTTTATAAAGCATTATTGACATAATTTTGGGGCCAAGTAGTAGGTCAGTTCAATAAACTTTAAGTTCTAATCTGTATTTAAATGTGTCTGTCATTTAGGACCAAAACAGTGATTATTTCATCTCCTGCTGGAGAAAAGGGTTAATATTATGTAACCATGTAAGGTAGAATCATGAATGTTCATAACTGTATTTGAAGACTTTGAAAATGCGACGCTTTATAATTGTATTTGCTCCAAGTTAGGCATTGAATCTAAGCTACTCATCAAGACTCTATATAGAGAATAAAAGACACAGATTGGGATGTCCAGAGACAGACATCTTAAAATGGGATGAATGACCTTCTGGAAGTGCTCATTTATCTTTTCATTGACAGTAGTATGATTTTAAATGATAATCCAGACAGATAACTTTTAGAGAGCTAAGGTTAGGTAAGATTAATCTCTCACCTCATGTCTAAGGAAGATTATTTTGTATACTCTAAATTTTATCCCTAAACTTATCAAATCTGATTTCAATTTATCTAATTTAATATTTTTGTGTCCACATTGTCTCAGATCTAGCTACCAGGTTAATAGATAATTTCTTATATATTTAGAAAGATGCTAATATCAAACATACACAAACATGGTCACAAAACTAATACTATTTACCTTTACATGCAATGTGCCCAGAACTTCATTTATGAACTGAGAGAAAAAAATTATATAACTATTCTCACACTGTAATATACATGATCCTCATTAAGCAAATTGGTTTTAAAGCTCCTGTTTCCTTTCTCTAGTAACTCTCCATGTTTCCAGTTCTTTCCCATTTCCCAGTGTCTGCAGGTAGGAAGATGAGTTTTGTCATAAGAATATAAACCAAAATATTGTTTGTCACTAATCAGCATTCCCTAGACTATATAGATCTACCCTTTCAACATGGCTGAGGAGAAACTCACTCAGGTATCAGCCTGGCTATAGCCAGTGTGTTCATTCTGATTATCACTGTAGTACCTGAGCATTGCCACAAATCTGTGCAACATTAAATGCAGAAAGATTATGACTTTGATGTCATCTAGATATCTGCATAATAATAAAAATGTGCCAGAAACAGGTCAAGAGGATAAACAAAGGTCTACTCAGAATTAAGTATTTTATTCAGGAAGCCAATCTGTGTTAATACGTGTATCTGACACAACTGAGGTTAATCAAGATCTGAGCTAATGATCAGTAATATCAAATGGGGTTTTGGCTTGACCTTCTGGACCTCAAGCAAGAACTGCTGTCTGTTACCTTGTCTTTCCTGAGATTACCTAAGAAAGATACTTATTTTCTTAATGGAAATAAGGTATTTTGCTAACTTAACAATAAACTTGGTTTTCTGAATTCTACCTGTTTATATGCAAATGTAGAACAAACTCTTATTATCTCATCTAAATTGGCAACATGTTTTGGGAGAATCAATTTAAGTGTAATACTAGCCATTATCTCTCTGACTTTACCTGGGAGGTTTATACCCCCACAGGAGCAATACAGGAGGATTTTCTTGAAGATATTTTTCATTCTTGTTAAATTTGCAATTATACTCTAAAATCATTGACTTCTGTCATTAGCAGGAATACAGTAAAACATGCATTTTATGTAGCAGAAATAGATATGTATATGAGAGGATAACTTGCAATATATTTCAGTTCCCTGACCTGTGCTCAGAGCACATCATGGCTTCTTCCAAAGTCACGTGCATGTGCTATTTTTGCTTCAAATACAGTGAGTCTGACAAGGCTGGTACCTACCATTAGCGGGTAGGATTGGAGTCAGAATATGGACATATCACATCTCATTTTGGGGCTACCCAGTGTTTCTCAGCATGCATGTAACAAGCCTGCATCAGGGTTCTAAGTCTCATCCTACTTCTGCTGAGGGCAATTACTGCAGTTTAGTTGCTTTACAGTTAGCCATTGGAAATGTAACTGTAATTCATCCACTCCTGGTAAAACAGAGTAAAAAATGTCTGATATGAGCTCATACTCTCCTCCCCTCACATAATTGATTCTTTTGCCTGTCAGAGCTTCATCTACCATCTCTTACTTTTTCCCATTTCCTCCCCTACATTGAACATGAAGACTTTCTTCTCCTTCAAATATGGAATCAATATCTGGGGAAACTCTTCTCTTGCTCAAATGAGAATGAATACATCCTTCCCTTTGATGCCACAGAGTAACAGGCAGAACTAACTGAAAACTGTGTTCAAAATAATAGTAAAGAACAATTAAATGGTCAGATTAAGTTTTACATTTATCTATAGTACTGAAACTAATACAAGACTGTCACCTTGAAGTAAATCATTCAAGATGTTTTCCCTGTGATGGAGATACTTCTCACAGCTGAGACACCTGTATCAGAAGGGAGGTGTATTTTCTACCAGAGGATGATGCCATATGACTGGGAAGTGCAAAGCTGGCAGTGCTTACAACAGCACAAGGAACCAAGGAGCTGCTCATTCGTTTGAGTGTCCTAGACTATACATTAGGAGTCTTGGAGTTGTGCCAAACTACCTAGCAATAATTGTAGCAGTCATCTGTGAATAGTGATATCTGGCAGCGTATTAGTAGTTCATTTAATTTATCGTCTTCCCACCTTATTAGCAGTACATCACAAGGCTGGAAAATTTTCTAAGCTCATATTTCAAAAGCAGAGCCCTTAAAGCTGCACCTTAAAACTAGAAATCTGGCTTATGTAGTATTCTTCAGTCATGTCAATATAAACTACAGACAATATTGTGTTGCAGAGCTCTCCTTCATGCAATGTCAGCTCTGTCTCCTCAGTGGCTAAGCTGGCAGTTAAAGTGATTCACTGCAATCAGCCTCAAAGGTTTCCAAGACAGACTCCAAGGTAACTTAGAAAGTTGTAGGGAAGTTTGACAGGATGCTTTATTTTGTTTTGTTTAGAAATAATGTACAGAAATCACAGTGAGCAAAGATGGCAGGGAAGGAATATCACCCTTTGTTTCAAACAGGTTGCTGTGTTTGCTTGTGTATACAACTACAAAGCAGCAAATAACAGGGATATCAGTCACACACAAAGCTCATATGGGCCCATACAAAGGAGGAAGGATAACACTTGGTGTATGAGATACCACATTTTCTATTCTTTCCATTATTCTTCAAGCATTTGAAGTATTAAAACTGTAAAGTTAGTACCCTCAGCCTTGTTCTTTGACTGTTCTATCTAAACTTATGTATTTACATGTGTCCCTGAGAAAGTAAAACTAAAATTCCTGTACTCTTTAGACATTTTCCTCCTAAGCAATGTGTTCTAAGATTTAGCTCAACCACAAATAGATTTGTTTCCAAATTGCATTATAAATATTGAGTCAGCCCATTGATTATCTTTTAAATGTGGTATGGCACACTGCCAAGATAAAAGTTGGAGGTACTTTAGGGAAGAGCACACATTGTTCTCTACTAGGCATAAATATCACCAGCTGCTGTTCTTCAAATGGTGCTGCACTTCTGTAAATGATACAGTCTCCCATCCCAAGTTCAAACCGCAAACATTTCACTGCATCTTGAAAAATGGATAATAGAGAATAACTTATGTTCTTTCATGTTGACTTATTACAAGAATAGTAGATCTATTGTGCCAACATTTTCAAAGCAACAGGTCATGTTATTTCTAACCAGAGACATGGGAGAAATGCATGACTTTGAATACACCATATTTCTTAAATCTGAAAAAAAAATATGCATGTTCTCAAACAGGAAAAAGTTTTCAGGATGTTTTATTGACTGTGATGTTTATTTGCCTAAGTCTTAAAAGATACAGATAGGTAAGCACTAAAACTGGCCACATAGCTCTCACTGTGGGTAAGAATTCAATACTTTGCTAGGGTTTGCTGAATAAATTTTTTAGAGATGTGTTTTTTCATTATATAAAAGCAGATTTCCATTACTTTTGCAGGGTTTATTTTTGTCTTTAACAGATTTCATAATTTTATGCTCAAGTTTCCAATCTTAAAGGATCATTCAGGTAAGTAAAGGAAGTCAGAGGTCTATTCATGATCCGATGAAGTCCACGCATATACACATATACCAAAAACCCCATCCAACCCCCCAAAAAATACCATTACAGGTGAAGTATAATGAGGTAGCCATAACAGTCAGTGTTTTCAACCCTTGTGAGGGATGCAAAATTGTTTAACTGAGTTCTGTAAATCACCTGCTAGTATGAAAAAATTGAACAGCCTGCTCCTAAAAATTGCAAATTCAGTGGCTGATCTTTGAAATAGACCTAATAGCTCATGATAAAATGAATGAGAGGACCAGGGAATGCTTCATCCTTTGTAGGATTGGATCCAAAGGTACTGCTGAAAAAGTCTGCAAAGCATAAGTTAACATTTTCGAGACTCATAGTATCATTAAGGTTGAAGTAAGAATTATAGAATTTAAGTTGTGAAACAGAAGTAAGGATCAAATTCAAGTTTCTATTATAGCTGTGATATAGTTGTGCATCTGGGCTGTCCTGTGTAAACATAGGTTATTAAGATCCCATGCGACTTGTCCAGAAACTCCCCATCTAGTTGCTTGCACAAGTGGTACAACACACACCCCCAAAATAAGGTAATGGGCTGACCTCTTAGGTGGCTTCACAGCAACTCATTTGACTCATTGCTACAGGACATCTCCAGTGTGGGAACTTTTGACTGTCCCACAAAATTAACTCTACCAGCTATTTGTGCTCTTCAGTGTGCTGATTAAGATACTCGGTGAGGAACCTGAGTGGTCCAGGCTCTGCTGGAGTCTCCTGCTGCAGAATCCTCCAAACAGAACACAAGCCAGATCCTTGTGAATGATCTGCAGAAGCAGAGACAGCAAAACAGTTTGAGTTGTTAAGCTGCATTTTGTATACAAAGTTTAAAATATTCAATAAAGGTGAATCATGTGTGTGCTAAATTGGGCACATCAGGTCACAAGTCAGACAGATTAAAGAACTGAGCAGAAATTTTGCTTCAGCATGTTACACAATCCCTTATTCACCCACCTCTGCTTATTTATACACACCTGTCTGCTCTCTTTCTCACCATCATGACTTCAGTGAGAATATTTGAACGGCAAAGGTTTTTCCAAACACCAAAACTTTGGTGGTGCAGACAAGCGTAAGGTCTGCAAAAGATTACTTTCTGAATGACAGCCAAGGATTTTCATTTGGTCAGCCAAAATTTTGCTTCAAAAAAAAAATATATCTGAGGTTCTATTCACACATTCTGTTAAAAGTCTTCTTTCCTGGGGAATGTATGACCAACCACTTAGCCAATTTGTGCAGCTAAGGGCAGTACTTGTCTCTCCCTGTCAGCCTTCCACCACAGCCCAGATGGTTATGGACATGACACACAGATGACAGATTGGGCAGGGATTGTAATGGTGATTTTTTTTTTTCTGAAAATGCTGGTATTTATACTCACAGATAAAAAAAAAAGTTGTGCTTGAAGGTTCAGGTACTTTGAAAAAATATCTATTGTACTTTTCCCCTACAGAGATTTCTTTACAGCTTTTCAAGCAGTAAAACAAGGGGAAAAACATAAGAAAACTTGCTGAAAATTGTTCATAAAAATGAAGCAACACTTACCCGTGCTAATGTTGACTATGAATATCCAAGCATAAACATGTCTCACAAGCAAGACAGCAGATAAATTGGCTACATGCTACTGATAGTGTCCAACATAAGACTTCTAGCATTTATCTAGTCCCATCTAATTAAATGATGTCTCCTACTCATGTGGATTTATTTACAAGTTGCTATTTCCCTTTGGTAATCCAGAGAAGCGTGAAAAGATATAGCTGCAATTAGTACTTGTGTTTGAAAGGAAAGCTGCTCAAAAAGAATAATAAAGAATGCTTTTACAGGCAAGCACCTCCTGCTTACTTATGAGGTTCAAGTTTGAATATGAACTTCAGCAGATATCAAACCAGTTCTTTGTCCAAGAAGTTAAATAAAGAAGAAACTCTCTTTCTGAGTCTGAGTGACACAGCACAACCAGCAAACTGACCATCTCTGTTTGTCTCCATCATGCCGTGAAGGCTTGTGCTGCCCTGTAATCTCTGCCCAGTAGAACACTATGTCTTAGCACAGGCCATAACCATGCCAAGAGACCATGCTATCAAATAATATAGGTGATCACAGGTGATACTTAAGCCCATGCTTTAGTGCTTCTAGCTCACATATATAGATGTAAGTTCCATATGATACACAGAACATTATTTAATTTCTGACTTTCACATAATTCTAACAAAAATAGTCCTTTCCTTTCTTCTTTGCCTGCAACAGTAACCAGCTCCTCCTATTTCAGGAGATTAATGATTAATTCTCCTTTGGCTAGAGCTTTTAGGCACAAGGAATAACAAAAGCCCCACATCTGTCTCAAGACCATCACTTGAGAAAAATATCATCATGTGCCATGGGGTTTTCTGTGGAAAGTTCAACACTGTCTTAATGCTTGAGATTAAAATTGTCATATCTCCTGTGTCTTTGTACACATTTCAAGTTCCTGAAACCTATTTCTGCTTGTTAAGAGTAGAAGAGCTGAATAAATTGACTGTGAGATAAAGCACCTAGTATATTTAATTTTGCACACAATGATCATTTCTCAAAGACAGTCAAAAGAGGCATCGCCCCTCTGACAAGAATGTTGTGTGCTCTTTGTTTTGTTTATTTTGCTGGGTTTGTTCTTTTTTTTAAAGATTACCATAACAACAATAAAGCAACAATCAGAAAGTCCACCTGTATTCTCTGATTTCCCAGAGGAATTTGTGCATGACAATTGGAAACAAACAAAACTCTTGACAGAGAAACAGCACAACGCTTGTGAGCTAATGAGCAGCACAGAGATGGGCCAGGCATGGAGACAGGTGCTGCAGCCTAAAAACAGGCATAGAAAAATAAGAGGATAGGACAGGGAAAAACTGGTCCTCTGTTATCACTCTATTGTGCCACAGAACTGCTTTCAAAAACAGATGCTGTAACCTTCCAGGAGCATGTACTTGTGCTTTAAAGGAGAGCTGTGAGGCAGCAGGCATCCTTGATTTCTGTTCACATCTTTTTTACACATTCCTTTTTTTGCTTTTTTTTGGCCAAAACCTGAGTGTCAAAGCCTGAGGTCTGCCCCATAGGTAGATCTACTTTATGTGCAGCTGCACTTAGAATGGTCATGCAGTTGTCCTGAAATGCAAATACCTCATATCCCTTCCTGTCAATCAAGGGATGGTTTTGCATCCAAAAAGGCATCTTTATATTGACTTCTGCTGGCACAGTTTCAGCAGTAAGAGTGGCAATAGGGCTGACACCTGACTGGCAAATGTGAGCTGGCAGAAGCTCCTTAGGGAAAGACAGGCCAAGTCCTTCTGTGATTGGCACAGGTTTCTTTAGTCAGTTATGTTTACCTGCATCCATATCAAAAATAGTTTGCCAGAGAAATACATGAATATTCTGCTCTCATGAAAGTAATAATCCAGACAAACTCTACATCTATACAAGGGAGATTATTTATGTAACAGTCATTTTCAAGTACAAGGAAAGAAGAAAATATAGAAAGAGGTCTTGCTTGGCAAGGTACAGCAGGGGTGAAAGTCCAGACTGGCTGTATAAAACCTCTTTCTCCTCAGAGGAAAGGCAGAATCTGAGAACACCTGAGGAAGGAGCATTCATGTTACTGCACTTGTATGAGCCTGAGTAGCTGCCAAAACATTTTGTGCTGATGTGCATGCAGTGGAGTAGCTGGGCTGTGAGCCTATAACCCATAACAGCCGAGAGATCCAACCCTCAGAGGCAGTGTAAATTCGGTGGGCCAATTAGTACCCACGTGAGCTCTTTTTCAAAGTCCAAAGACAATAATCTGCATTATATAGCATATGGTTTAAGCCTGCAGTTAATCTATGCCTCATGGGTTTCCTTTTTTGTTCTTGGGATTTTTTTGGGGGAGTGGTTGTGGGTTTTTTTAAATTTTGTTTTGTTTGGGGTTTTTCTTTTGCATTTTGTTTTGGTTTGTTTTTTTTGTTTGTTTTAATTTAGCTTCTGCTTCTCCATAGAGAAAAAGCTAAGTTGGACACCCATTAAACTATCTCTATAAAACTGGGCCACCACAATGAACATGTGGTTATCCCTCGTTTCTGCAGGAAAGCCACATGTTCACAATCTGTCTATTTTAATTGTGCCATGGATGTCAGACTTGTGTCTAAGAGGCTACTGGGTCTTGCTGTGTGCCTTCCTGCCTCTGGCGCACGGGAAGAAGAGATGAAAAGCTGCTGGACATTGCCAGTCAGTACTCAGCTGTGGCAGCATGGCAAGGGGAGCTCAGAGGGGTGGGAGTGTCTGCAGCTCCCTGCAGACACCCATGCTCTGAACGTGGGACCAGGCTTCCCTGAGTCATGGAGACAGATACAGAAGAGGATTAAAAGAGGCAGAGAAGGTCAGTAAGATAACTATACAATTTCTTCCTAACAGAGACAAATACTGAGGGCTTGAGGAAGGAATAATGAAAACTGCTTCTTTAGTCATGTTTAGTATAACAAAAAAAGAGAAAAAAGAAGCATTTTTTTCTGTGGACTGTGGATTTACTGCTCAGTTTTGTAACCCTGAGTGCAGGCTTGTGGCAAGGGGTAAACCTAAATATTCCCTTCAGATCTTAACGTTGTATGAATCTTGGAGGAAAACATTTCCTCACGCTCTTTGATCACCCAGCTAGAGAATAGTCTGCCTTCTTGCTGACATCTCCCTGTGACGTCTCCCGAGATTTCAACTCATGAAGCCAGGGAGCTAGCTGGTGATCCTTCGCTCAGCATTATCATGCAGGTAAGAAAACAGAGGAAGAAGGTCTCAGTTTTCAGAGCAGGAACATTTTGAGCAGGAGGGTCTGCCCCTGAGAAACTACAATTCTCATAGAAGTAGATTTTGCAGATAATGACAAATGAGTGTAATAAAAACTGGTGGTGTTTTTTAATGCTATATTTATATACATTATTATGAACAACTATAACACGTGGAGAAATACTTCTTTACATCTTGTTTCCTTATGGGAGAAACAACATCATAATGATAATGGCTTACGGATCTGGAAGTCTTGCTAGTACAGAAGAGCTGTTTTAGAAGAAAGTTTATCTGTGTGTGCCTCTGTGTGAGTGTCTATGTGTGTGTGCACTTGTGTATATTCATATGTAGGTGTACTGGGTCTGTCTGAGTTGGAGTTCATTTCCCCATTGCAGCCCTCACAGTGCTGGGCTTTGCATTGGTAGCTAAAAGAGCGTTGGTAACACACCAGTGTTTCATCTGCCTCTGAGCAGAGCTGGCACAGGATCAGCACTGTCTTCCCAACATTCTCCCCTTCTAAAGGCTGGGAGTGGGCAAGATCTTAGTAGGGGCACAACCAGGCCAGTTGACCAAAACTCACCAAAAACATATTCCATACCATAGGACATAAGCTCAGATAAAAAAATTAAGGAAAACAGAGAAGGGGGACATTTGTTATTTACAATGTTTACCTTCTGGAGCAACAAGTACATGTGCTGAAGCCCTGCTTCCCGGGAAGTGGACAGAAATCCTTTGCTGGTGGGAAGTAGAGAATAAACTGCCTCCCCTCCCTTTTTTATTTTTTTCCTCCTCTTTGCTTGTGGCTGTGTAACCTTTCGCTTTTGCTTTTGTATAACTCCTTATCTCAACCTAGGAGTTGTTTTTTGTCTTACTCTCTCTCCCCTGTCCAGCTGAGAAAGGGGAGTAATAGAGCAGTTTTGCATCCAGTCAAGGTCAACCCACCACAGTCAGTGATTAGGACCTTCATCTTAGAAGGCACTGGACTGAAACTGAACAAAACAGTTTGTTTGAAGGATGTGCTTTTTACAGAAACCCTGAATGCCCCAAAGACAAGAGAAATGGGTAGAAACTGATGCACAGGGAAGTTCCACCTGAATAGGAGGAATTTCTTCTCTGTGAGACTGACTGGAACAAATTGCTCAGAGAGGGTATGGATTGTCCCTCACTGGAGATATTCCAGAGATGTCTGAACTCAGTCCTGTGCCATGTGTTCTGGGATGACTCTGCTTCGGTAGGGACCCACTGTGGTCCGTTCCAACCTTACCCATTCTGTGACTCTGTGAAGCGTGAGATGGAATACAGAAACAATTTTAAAAAACATAAAACTTTGTAAAATAATCTAGGTTAGGAAGATAAACAAATTTTGAAACTCCACAGAAAAAGAATGTGAATTCTACAAGTTCTGATCAACTTCTTGTGACAAACAGTCAGATTCTTTAAAATTGAAAGGGATGAAATCAACCTTTCTTCTTTCTTCCCTAGAATTCCAGATTTAGGATAACTTGGATTCATAGGGAAAAGTGTGTTCTTCAGAACTGAAACAGCTCTTTGTCTTTGAAGATTTCAAGGTAGACTGGCTTCTGGGATATTTGACACCTACAGGTAAAAACTTATCACATTTTTTTCTAAACATTCTTCCCCATCTGAGTCTTAGGGGCTATGTCTAAGACTAGTAAATACCTTTGGAAACTTCTACAAGCACTGAGGAAATGTGACATCTGTTGAACTCTTAGCTTTCAAACTCAAGTCATGGCTCTCAAACTGTTTTTTGGGGATGGTTCCTGACCACGCAAAAATCAGAGGTGTGACCAGGACCTGTGTGGGACAGTGCTGCTTTTCAAAGCAAGAGACCATTCTAACTACTTAGCAGTACATTAAAAAAAAAAAAAAAAAGGTATTTAACAATCATATTATGGTGTCAGGGCACAATCACAGATGCTATTTAATTTATTAGTAGAGCCAAAATCAGAGCGGATACAGAGAGTTCCTAATACACATACTGTGTACCAGGCAGAAGTTGGCAGAGACAGTCAGTTTCAGATACTTGAGAGCAATATTAGTATTCTCTGTCTACCCTCACAGATATTCTCAGGAGGAGCCATACATGACAGCAGCTTATCACGTTGGTGAGAAACTATCTTCATAACTGCAGAGCCATAAGTATCATCTCTACAGAGAAATTCCTGGCCAGAAGAGAGAGCAAATGTAGTCATATTCTAATTTATATTCTTTATCCATGCATTTCTTTTTATTTGACACACAATGAATGTATAATATATGCACCTTATTGTGCCAAATAAGAGGGTTATCTGCTAAGATAATATCTCTAATTTCCCATGGTTACCTGTACTGCACGTTGTTATTATTGGATTTCATACCTGACCTGAGTTTTGCTTTTATTAACGTTTGTATTAATTTGACTGTACTGATAAAATTATAGATAAATGTGTCATCTCCAAAATGGAAAAAAGCATATGCTGGTCAAAATGGGTTGAATATGAAATTCCCAATAATTTGCTATTTACAAGGAGGAGGGTGGGAAACAAAACCAAAAGAAGAAAACAGTTCTAAAGAATAAATTAAACATATAGAACTAGAACTGCTGAGCAGAACACCTATTAGAAAGTTATGGAAGTCCAAATGTCCTAGGCAGGAACACAGGGAAGGCTTGAACATTCACGATGTAGGCAATTGCTCCAATGAGCCTGTACATTACATGTACCTCCCTGAATCATGGAGGGCATAAACCCAAACCAAAACTACAACAAAAAATGGACAAACAAAAACCAAAACAAAGTAACACTCACAAAAAAGAACTAAACACTTAATTTGCTTATTAATGGCTTTGCATTACTATGTCTCCTCAAATAAGGTCAACATAGTCTTTTCTCCAGAGCAATGAGGAGGTAAATGCTGCCATCTGGTTCTGCTCAAGGCAGGAATTTTGATCTATGGCCTAAGCCTGAGAGTCTCTGAAATCTGCAGGAGCTTTTCCTTTTTCTTCAGTAGATATTCCAATATCCTTTTCATTGGACTTTGAGAATCTGAGTGAAACATGAAAGACAGGAATATAGTCAGTTTAGTATTCGTCTAAACTCTATAGAAAAAGAGATTGATGCTACCCACCCAAATAACCTCTGGAATGTCCTACATTTGTCCACTGATTTCCTATCTCTCTCCATTCATTTTAATGAATGTAGGGCAGTTGCATCCCTAAATTAGGTAGATCAGTTATATGTCAAAAGTTATATGGCCCTTGCACTTAACCTTGCTTGAATCAACACGCTGCATTAGAACATGTTTTATTCCTTTGAGAAACCAAACTTTTTCTTTTATTTGAGCAAACATCTGTAGTTTCAAGCCTCAAAAAAGGGTTTTTTTATTATTTCTTAAGAAGCAAAATTTAACAGTCGTGTATAACTTTTGTTAAATAAAAGTTTCTTATTTGCAGCTAAAAATACCCTGAGTATTGTAGATATAATTCAACAACTGCTTTCAACAGTTCTCAAGAAGCGTTACAATTGTAAGTAGTCTATCCTTTACTGGATTTGTGTCCCTAATGGCAGCATTAAAATAGAAAAA
>VWZF01006947.1:108791-137698 GCA_013396755.1 Sclerurus mexicanus | reverse complement strand
AAAAAAAAAAAAAAAAAAAAAGAAGACAGCATCTATTCTAACAGAGAATTTGTACCTAAAATTACCGTGTACATGGAGTAAATTGGCAAATCGCTATGCTGAGACAACTAATACAATGAAGAAATGCTAACCTGTTAGTGGTAAAACTAGTTTTCTTTCTCAATTACTGCATGTTCTCACACTGCCTGCATCAGCCAGATTAGAATGACTTTAATGACTTGGGTGAATGGCATATGGAGTTAGCAGAGCTCACAAAGTCTCAAGTGAGATTGTTGTCCTGCATTTTACTTGTGTTAACAAAATTAGATAAGAGCTGCCTGTGTATGCTCAAAAGGGTTGTTTCTTGTGTACAGGGCTTCCCATAGAATATATAAGCAAGACAACGCTTTTCAAGAATTGTTTCATAAGTGATAAATTACACAATTTTCTTTAGACTATTAATCACTGAATAATTTACCCAGGGGATAATGAAGCATACCTCAATAAAAAATGTTTGGTATAATTACAATCATATTCACAAGCCACTTAGCTTATGCTCACTGAAGGTATTTCAGTGGGTATTTTTCCACAGTTACTTTGATTTTCCCCACACTATCAATCCTGAATTTTGCTGTCTGCCGTTATAGCTGCAAAGTTCATGTGAAAACTCTGGTTCTGGTTTGCTGGAGTCTTCTGTATCATGATAATGATTGAGGGTAAAAGGTTTTTCTTAGGTCTTGATATTGTTCTGATTTTTTTCTTTGACAAGTAGAGCTCTTACTGTCCTCACCGGGTAAAGTATAAAGCTGATGGCTTAGATACCATTTTCAGTGAAGTTGTAGCAAAGTACAGACAAGTGTTTACTTTTGGAGCAGAAACTTTGCTGCTGTGTTGAAATTCATGTTAAAATTCAATGGTTATGTTTATATTAATAACACGTGGGTTCCAGAGGACAGACTTGGCATGATTGTCGACAATATTTGGTCGTTTGCTCCCTGCATGCTCTACCTGAAAGTTCTTACAGAGCTAAAGAAATCCTAGGTCTTCAGAAGACATCTAGTTGAGAAAAAAAAAGTTTTGATTATCATATTAAAAGTAGTTAATTTGCTCTTGCCTTTCCAGAGACATGTAAGGGTATTTACAAATGCAAGACATCCCAAAAAAGATTTTGTGGAAGCTGAATATGTTGAGCTAAGTATTTGTGAAAAAATATCTTCACAATAGCCCGTTAGGACATAGATCCCCAGAAAGGAAAATTTATTTTTCACTCATCCTGAATACAAAGGAGTTTGAATTCAAGATGTTTATGCTGTTTATGCATTTTTTATTTGGAAGAAAAAGAAACAAAAACAAACAAGCAAACTAAAAACCACAAACCCAACCAGCTAAAGAAAGGCAAACCAAATACCATTAACAGATTAGTGTGCGAGTAGCAGTGAACTGTAGCGTCCTGAACTAAGATTTTTTTTTTTTTTGAAACAGTTCACATTATTTTTTATTTTTGACTAAATGAGGAATTTACCTGTCAAGACAAATTAAATCTTGTTTCCCTTACTTTCTGTTGTTACTCTCCATGACGTTCACCTTTGTGATCAGAGGGCTCTCTGGATATATGGGTTGAAGTCCCTCAGCAGAGCAAGGTCATGCTCTGGGCATGTGCTTTAGCCAGAAGACTATTCTGCAAAACATCAGTACTGCCAATTCCTCTACCCGTATTTTAGTGAGCTTGCTCTATCAGTATCTAATCAGAGCTGATATCCTGGTGAGGGTTCTTGTGCTAGTCTGAATTTCAACAGAGTATTAGTGCCCAGGTTGAGTGTTACTGAATGTGTGCACATGTGAGTGAAGCCAGACAAGGAATATTCAGACCCACCAGACAGGTACCAGGGAGTTCTACATGCACCAAGAATGAGACTGTCAGGGATTAGGCCATCTGGTACACAAGTTTACAACAATTCTTAAATCTCAAATTAAGTATCTGGATTTCTCCAACTTCAGTCACAGGCAATATCTAAAGCTGGCTGCTGTCAATGGAGGCACTGGTGGTGGGTGGCACTAAGTTTTATGTGAATTACAACAGACATCTCCTGAAAACTTGTAACAGAGTAAATTCAATACATTGAACATCTTCAGTTCAATGAATAAAGTCCTGCTGTGTGTGAATGATTTTAATTTCCTGTTTGAGGTCAGCTATTTAGCTTAGTAAGCTATCTGCAAAATTATTTTCTTTGACTGGTTTCTAAGCCCAGAACTGACACTAGACTTGAATATGTCTGAACCAGCAATAACTTTTTGCCCCTGAGGTGTCTGTTTTGCTATTAGCATCCATCTATACTTTCAAAATTTTTAGATGCTCACAAACATCGACCTACTCTAGAGTTGTTAAATACTAATATAACATAGATAAAAGTCAGTAATAAAACACATTTAGATTCCATATTGCTTGGGTTTTGAGAGGTCATTGCAGTGACTGCATAGTCACAGGCATAGTCAACTTATATCTTTTATTGTTTCAAATATCTCTGTAGTATCTCAGGACAGAAGTAATATGTTTGTGCTGATTCCATCTGAAAGCATCTTGTACCACTGTGATTTATCTCAGTTATTCTCAATAATGTCTTGCAAAAAATTCTCTTGTGAATAGAAGATGGAAGGTGATAAATATTTCCAAACATGTTCAGCACTTGGACAGGGGCAGAGGGATGGGGGGTGGGAGAGAGAGACTGCTATAGGGAGGAATAAAAATTGACTGGTATAGAGAAATGGGTAAAGGAATGTAGTCTGTTTTCAACAGGCAAACACAACTTGCATGCAAAGACCTTCACGTACAGCATTTAACACACTGTAAAATAACATTATTTATATAAACTTTATCAGACGTTTCATCTTTCAAATTTTATTTCAGGATTAGTCTTGAAATATCCCTAAGGTATTGTCTTACTTGCAAAATGTTATTTCAATTAGTTGAATATCATTCTTTACAGGATTCAGGTCAAATGAGGGGCAAAACTAAATCCAAAGCAAACAATATGTGTCTGCAATAAATTTCTGTTCCTGAATTATTCATACATAATGGCATAGGTGACTCTTCAAGCATTTTGAATTAACTAGAATTGATTTCTCACTTTTTTATGCCTAGTTGTACAAGCTTTTTTGTACTTTTACTTCTCCTTAACAAATAAAGTATTGATTCAACTCCACTGAACATGTTTTATTTAAACTTTACCCTTTGTCAGCAACTTAGTCCTCTACCCAGAATTCTTCTCTGTGACTTTCTATTGTCTGCTGATTTGGAAGGTGAAATATACTGGAGAGGTTTCTTTGTATGACATAATGCATTCCAAATTTTCTGAGAACAGTTACAATACAAAGCACATACCATACACTTCATAGCACTTAGTGTTGCTTTTCTTAACTAGACTCTCAAACTGCTCCCTGGAAAATTCAACAGTTTCAAAGTAGAAAAACAAACAAACAAACAACATTTTTTTCCATTTTATTTTTCCTTTGCCTTGTGTATTCTTATTTCAATCTAAAACTAAAATTACATGCTGAACTCACATGCTCTCTCACTCTCCCTCCTCAATAGGATAGGGAGAAACTAAGATGGCAAAGTTCCTGGGTTGAGAAAAGGCAAGGAGATCACTTGCCATTTACCGTTGCAGGCAAAACAGACCCAACACATGAAAAATTAATGCAATTTTCTGTCAATTAAAATAGAGTTAGATGGTGAAAAACAAAGATAAAAATTAAAAGAACATAATCTCAATCTTCCCTTTTCCCCAGTCCCAGCTTCTCCCCTTAACTCCTGACTCCTTTAACATCTACCAGAGTTAATAGAAAATGAAGGTAGTGTTGACTTTCAAGATAATCTTGATTTTTTGACAAAATTGAAAGCTGTAGGTTCATTTTTCACCTGAATTTTCATTCTGCACATACCATGCTATCCAAAATATCCCCTGTATTCAATACAAAACCTTTTAACTCTGCAAAACTCTAGATATGAACATAAATATATTTCATCTGCAAAAATTGTCTGATTGTAGAACCAAAGACAAGTGAGGAAATAAGAAAATACCACACTGATAGGAACACAAAGTATCTGTTCTTCATATGCCAGCTCTTTCCCTTTAGCAAGTGCAGCTGCAGAGCGTTACCTCTAAACAACCCTCAGTAAAACCAGACATCATTCTGTGTTTGTACATCCCTTAGTGACACTCAAAGAAGAGTCAGTCTTTACTGAGTCATGGTAGATATGATAAGTATCAAGTGAAAGTTTATTTTAATCAGTGAAATACAGTATAGAGGTAAGTAAAAATTCATTGTATATACATAGAAATGTAATAAAATTGTAGAGGTAACCATTATTCAGTATGAAGAAAAAAATAGGACCTCTATCATTTCCTTTAGAAAGGCAAAGAATTGATTACAGAACTCATTAGGTCTCATGTTGTCCTCTGTGTCAAGGTCCAATTTATGATTCAAGTTGATTGTTTTTATGCTCTCAGTTCCAGAGTTGTGAATTGTCTGAAAATGTGAATAGGGAAAGCAAAGAACTGAGTATTTTTTTTCTTTGTGTTCCTAAATAAATTTAAAGTATATATGATCTTTAACTAATTTAACCATACTGAATACCGCAAATCTGTATGAGCATTTCCCCTATAGTTGCTTTAATGAAGCTCTAAGAACTCTTGGAACTCATGACACCAGCCTCTTTCCCCAGGAATCTCTTCAGTAAAATCTGTGTAGTCTTATAAAAATTCTGCTCCACTTTCCAAATTTTTAGCACAGAAGAACTTTGTTCAACTGATCAAAAGTGAAATGGAAAACATGAGTGATATAGTTCTAGTATCTGACACAGTAACTGGAAGAAAATTGATTAGACACTCTAGAAAAAGGAAAGAGCTGGTTTGATGGAGTGACAAATCCTGGAAATGATTTTCAATCCATTTAAGGACAAGAAGATCATGAGGAGACATCAGCATGGCTTCACCAAGAGAAAGTCATACCTGGCCAACTGATAGACTTCTGTGATTAAGTGACTGGCCTGGTAGACAAGAGGAGAGCAGTGGATATTGCCTCTCTGGACTTTAGGAAGGTTTTTGACACTATCTCCCATAAGATCCCCACAGAGAAGCTGTTTGATGGATGGTTTGGATGAGCAGTGAGGCGTAATTAAAACTATCTGAATGGTCAGGCCCAGAGGGCGGTGATCAGTGGTGCAGAGTCTAGCTGGAGGCCTGGCAATGTACCCGAGGGATCAATACTGGGTACAGTCCTGCTTGGTATTGTCATTACTGCCCTGGGTGATGCAACAGAGAGTGCCCTCAGCAAGTTTGCAAATGATACCAAGCTGAGAGGAGTGGCTGAAACACCAGAGGGACGCGCTGCCTTCCTGGGGAACCTCAGCAGGATCCAACAGGAACCTCTGTGCTGTTCAACAGGGAGAAACACAAAGTCCTGCATCTGGGGAGGAAAAAACTTACACATCACTATCTGCTAGGATCCATACAGCTGGAAAACAGCTTGGCAGGAAAGGATCTGGGTGTCCTGGGGGACACAAGGCTGAACAGAAACCAGCAGTGTGCCCTTGCTGCAACAAAGATGAATAGCATCCCCATTAGGTGGAGTGTGGTCAGCAAGTTGAGGCAGGTGATCCTTCTTTATTCAGTGCCGGTGAGGTCAAATCCTCAGGTGGACTTAATTAATGTGTATAAATATCTGAAGGGAGGGGGCAAAGAGACAGACTGAGGCTCTTATCAGTGGTGCCCTATGACAGAAACAGAGGCAATTGGCATAAACTGAAACATGAAAGGTTCCCTTGAACATCAGGAAACACTTTACCATGAGGGTGACTGAGCATTGGCACAGGTTGCTCAGAGATATGTGGAGTCTTCCTTGTTTGAAACATTCAAAAACCACCCAGACACAGTCTTTGGTAACAGGCTGCAGGTGGCCCTGATTGAGCAGGAGGGTCAGGCAAGATGACTTCCAGAGTATTTTCAAACTTCAAACATTTTTGAATGTGTGATTCTGTGATAAATATTTGCTCTATAATTTTAGTCCGTCAAGTCCATTAGACTGTAGGATTCAGACATTCATTACTATACAGTACATATGTTAAAAATTGCCAGAGGCATTAAAGCCAGCTTTGTTGTTTCCTGTGAAAACTGCAATATGTTTACATTGTGCTATCCTCTGTAAAACAATAATCCAGGATGTACCACCACAACTGTCAGAGGAAATCTTGAAAATTCATGAAGTTTGTGAAGGAAAGCAGTCATTCTCTTTTACACTCAGTGGACAAAAACATATGTGACTTTTGAAGCTGTCATATCTTGTGGCTTCCTAAACTAAGTAACCACCTCACAAAGTGAGTTTTTTTCATAATCTCACAAATTCCATTTTAAAACTAGATTGGCTTGTGGCCCCTATACACCTTGTGGAAAGCTATTTACGATATCACTTAGATTACTTGAATCCTATTTTCCAGCTTAACTGCACACCATTTCTTCTCATGTCAACATTGACAGTTAACTTAAGTAGTTCTTCTTCCTCTAATTCTTAGCCCTCTTGAGTATGATCCAATCCCCACCTAACAATCATTTAGCCAAGGTAAAAGGTACTTTTCCAAGGCTCACTTTCCATAACAGTATTTTGTATTCTTTGGGTCTCCCTAGAAGCCTTTCTCTGTACTTGTTCCTGTTGGAATGTATCACTCTGGAATGCAGCTGACCAGAACAGCAGAGGTGATTCCTCTGGGCTCTTCCTGATCTTCTTAATAATCTGAACCTGAGTACCCAAAGTGATTCTTTTAAAGCTTGCATTTACATTTTTCTTGGCAAGTAACATCCATGTCCTCGGACATTTTGCAAATCACTGTTCAAGAAAGTAGTTACAAGTCTGTCCTCTTTTTAGCACCCTACATCTATGTGTGATGCCTTGGGGAATGAAGATGCTCCTGGGAGCAGTCTGTCTTCTGCTTCTCCTCCATGGTAGTCCACACGAATTGTCCAGTCCAGTGAAAAACCCAGATCCTCGCTGCTAGACCACAGTGGAAATATGACACCTTTTGATAGTGGAAATATGGGACCTTTGTGACAAGAGTCACAAAGGAGACAAAGCCAAACAAGGCTACCATGTTGATGGCCAAGGCAACTTTCCCCTGAGGCAGTACAGGTCTGGTTGCCTTCTTCCTAAAGCAACTTCTTACTAGGGCTTGTGTGCATAATGATCTCCCTACAATTCTTTCTCATAAAGGTAAAAAGTGGATTTGTTTAGTTTTCATTCATTTGTTTATCAAATCATCTGGTGATTTTCAGGAGAAAAATCATCCTGGAGCAGGAAATCTCACACCTCATATTAAATGATATGTTTGAAGCAGGCATTGCTGAGACTGACCAAACACAGAATAATTTGCTTCAGGATGGTAATACTGATACTCAAACTGTGTGCTTTTCAGCTGCTCAACACTGAACACTTGTTTCTTCTCTTTGTATGTTCATCATGGACAAGAAAGAAGCAAGATAAAAGTTGTGTGGGCAGTCCAGGTATCCAGTGCAGAAACAGATGAGGTTGGTAAGTAGCACAGTGTAACAATGAGAGATGGAGGCAGAAAGCAGAAATGTGGTACTTATCCCTTTCTCCTTCCCATTTTATTCTCTGATGTTTTGATATTTCTGAAGTAAAAAGAAAGTGCTGCTAAAAGCTGTCAAGAGCATACTGAGAAAACACAAAAGAAAACAGTGAGTAGTGGGCAATCACGCAGAGTTGCTAATCAAGTTGAACCAGCTTAAAATAAACTCTGCAATGAAATTAACCTCCTATGAATATTTCCTCCTTGCTGATGGCAGCAAGGTGCAGTAAAAAACTTTTCTCTGTATCTACATGATGAAACTTGTCCTCTCTTGTACAGTGAAACTGCCTTGCTCTCACAAGTCCTAACCATTACATTTGAATCCATAAAGTGTTAAATTAAAGGCCTGATTTCAGAGCAAGAAGAAAATAACTGAATTTTTCCTGTTCTCTTCATTTGGCTCAGGATCAGTGTTTCACATAATAACATCTCCTGGTAAAGATTTAATTCTGTTAATCAGGCTTTGCAATTATTCCTTGTTGCATGCTTCAGGTTCCAGAATATACAATGGAAGGCTGATATTTACCACAGTTGGTTGGTAATTAATTTTACAATAATTTTTTCTTGAGTGGAGAATGCTGATTTGTCAGAACCTGTACTTCTGAAGGCAAAAAGATGCCTTGATTGAGATCTTCAGTCAAATTTTGAAAAATTAAGTACTAGATACTACAATATATTTCTTGCAATTTTTTTTCTCTTCAATTTTTTTTCAAAAACAGTTTTTATTTAGAGTTTCTGATTAATTCATATTGTCATGCATGCCAGATTGATAGCAAATCCTTTCTAATTTTCAAATTGAAATATTTTGACTTACTCATTTATATTTCTTCCTTCCCAGGGCTTCAATTTCTTTAACATTTTGTACATACTGAGCATTTTGACTTTTTTGTCAAATCATGACTAAAAGATCACTGCACTTTTAATTTTGGAAACTTTTGGTGTGCTAAGAAATCTTGTTTTTAAAAATTCAGCTCCCACAGTTGCCTTCTCTTTAAAATTGCTGTGGTGGGTTGACCTTGGCTGGTACCAGGTACCCACCAAGCTGCTCTATCATTTCCCCTCCATCAGAAGGAAATAAGTACGTGGTGGAATAAGGACAGGGAGTTCACTCACAAATTACCATTTATCACGGGCAAAAGAGACTCAGCTTGGGGAAGTTAATTTAATTTATTGCCAATTAAGTGGAGTAGGACAGAAAGAAACAAAAACTAAACCAAAAATTCTTTCCTTCACCTCTCCCTTCTGCCCAGGCTCCACTTCAGTCTTAATTCTTCTACTTCCTTTCCCAAGGTAGGGAATGGGGGTTCTGTCAGACATGGGGACAGCTTTTGGTGTCTTCTGATAGAAGCCACTCCTGCAGCCCCTCTCTACCAAAATCTTACCAGGTAAACCAAATACAGTTGTTTTGAGATCCACAAATGAAGAAGTCTAAGTAAGAACTATGCCTTTAACTGCACACTGTGAAAGCAGCTGCAATCCCTTCTGTTAAATGGGATCAATGGTATACGTGTCTGACACACTTGCACAGCATGTCTAAGCACGCAAACCACTGCTTGCTATGATCCCTGACACAGAACTTCCCAGCAGGACAGGGAGTTTTTCATCCATTCTAGTTGTCCAACTCTCCAGTCAAGGCAGCCTTGCCCATTCTTTATTGAGAGTGCTAACATCTAAATTATGCTTAGGAATTGTCTGGGACTACTGCCAAAATCATGCCAGGGACTGTTCCCTGAATTTAGCAACATGGATGATTGAATTCCAGTGCTTGGTATTGAGGCCACTGAGGCCAGCTTGCAAATTGCTTTGGAGTTCTGTTTGATCTTCCACCATCTTTGCTAAATGCTCCTATTGCCTTGGTGTATGGAAGTGCTTTATTCACACTTTAGAGTTGAGAGACTAATTATCACATATAAAAGTAATGAGACCCAACTTCAATGGATAGGATTTGGTCCCATCAAAATCTGAAATTAGAGGATTTTATTGTGTTGCAGAGGTGTTTTTTTTTTTATCAGGGTGCAGAGGCAACTGGGATGACTGATTTTTTGTTGATAGCTGTACTGCGCTCTGTATGAGTAATGTGGCTGGAACCATGTTACCTTTGACATCTACATGTTATGTGGTGACAACATCCAAGACACAACACGGTGGTTCCTGCACCTCAGTACTGTAATTGGAGGAACACAATCACAACATATAGCTTTGACAGACTTTGGTAGGAATTCTGGATATGTTCTCTTTGTACCAGCACTGCACAGACACAAGCTCTGTTTGGTGAGCCTGTCTCCTCATTATCTGATGCAGAAAATGTACATTTCCTTCATGTCTCCCAGGTGCACATTCACACTCCGTGTTAACACTGGCTGTTACTTGTTTGACCATTCTGTGGTTTGTTTCAAGTCATTAAACAGCCAGGAAAACAAAGCTAGAATAATGTTCTGTCACCTTTTTTTGTCAGAAGCTGAGAAGCCAGATGGATGCTTGAGTCACCTTAAACTATAAGTGGAGTGCACAGCAAGGAAAAGAGGAGGATAAAGTGCCATGGGACTTCTTTGAGCATCAGCAACCACTTGTATCACTTCGTGTCTCTCCTGGCCATGTTGCCTAGCACTGACAGCCTGATAATCACATCTGTTACTACAATCCTTTTGGCTGGTAACTGCAGAAATTCTCTTTGCCTCTTTTTGCAGTTATAAGCCTTTATCAAACAAATAATAATCACTTCAAACAACTTAAGATTGCTTTTATGCAAAGTAATTTTTTCCACTTAACTCCCCCCTTTTTAGGGCTCTGAGCATGGTTAGATGGGAACTGCTCAGAGAAGGGCTTCATCTGGCTTCCCTGTTATGCATGTTCAGCTGCTGCCTTGACATTGCCTCCCTGCCAGCATTTCTCACCTGCCTCACAGAGGTGTTATGTGATGTAATTAGTTTTATTATTACTGTAATTACCATGAAATCAAGCTGACAAAATGAGACTGCTTCCCCATGCTTTCCCCATCATCTTTTACTGGGCCTTAAGGTTATTTTAGCAGTTAGAACTTTCTCCTGTGTTAGTTACCCATTCTTGCTACTTTTTTCTTTTTCTTTTGTGTCATTTGGCTGTGGGGGTGATAAAACATGCTGACATATTTTGCAGTATCATTTTCTGCAGCTGGCTTGAAATCAAAAGTTACTAACAAAGTGCTGCTACCAGTAGGACCCTGCTCCCATTTTCTCCTTTTATATAAAGAGAGAACAAATAAACTTTTTCTACTTTTTTCCCCCCAAGGAAATTTAGCACAGTGGACACACAAAATTTGCATACTCACAAAGCCTGGAGAATGAATCGAATTATTTAGGTAATATTTTGATTCAAGTTCCCTGGTTTTGTCACAGTTTCACAGAGAATTCAGGTGTTGCCACACTGAGTATTTCAATGCTTTACTATGGCATGTTTTCCTCCAGAAGGTAAATTCACAGTTCCCAAGGTTCACTGTGCTGGAAATGAGCATGAGTAGGTGTTTCACACTGGAGAGGCAAAAGGCAGCATGCTGAGCCAGTCTGTGCTTGTCACAAGGGGAATGTTGGAATTGTGTTTCCCCCAAACACACCCAGGGAGCAAACAGAAGTTCACAGGTATATGCTATGCAAGATTTCTTTTTACAGCTCCAGGTGTACAAGTATAATAGAGAAGAGATTGCTGTGTGCATCAAAGTGTTGTTGGCTAAATTCCATCCTCAACGATATCAAGGGCTCAACCCCACCTTCCTCACATTCCAAAAGAGTACTGCAGATGACCATGTCTAACTCAGGCTCCCCAAATCAATCTGAGTATTTACTGGGAGCTAGACCTCAGTTTATTCAACTTATCAAAGAGTAAAAGGAGAAAGAAGGGGATTTTTGAGGGATAATGTTTACAACTGCAGTCAAGCAGTTGCTAGTAATAAATATACTGATAGAAAAGGCAGAGCAAAATCAAATGCTTTAAAGATGATGCTGGAAATAAACTGAAAATGCTAATTTTTACATAACTTATAGAAAAATCTCACTTGATCCTGGTGTACATTTTGTATTAGTTTAAATCTTTCAAGTAATTTTATATGCATTCGTAAAAAATAAGCCTTCATTTTTCTATGTATCTATTTCTTTATTGGAAATATGTTTTGAAATACTATGACATGTAGTTAAAACATTGTTTATTAGTTATTTTCAACTTTAAATGTATTTTGAATACATTATTTTCATTCATCATAAATTAAAATGTACTATAAAATAAATATTTACTACTGAGGGCTATTTTGAAATTTTTGTCTATAGCAAGTTATTGATCATCCAAATGATTCTTTCTTTCTAATAATCTTCACTCTGTTTTGATCCATCAGTTTTGACACCAATTTAACAATCCTCCTATTTTTGTTTGGATTTGTATGTCAAGTTTTTTTTGTTATTCCAAAATCCAACTTTCTTTAATATATACTTAATATTTTATATCAGTGTACCTGGGTGACAAACGCATGACAAATGCATGACAAACGCAACCTCACCCGAATTCTCTTTAAAGCAGCTAAATAGTTTTGTGATTTCCCTAATGCACTATTTCATATTCCACATAATACAATATTTCCTTTTTCAGTGAATTTATTCAGTTAATTGCATTCTATTCCCTCTAAATATGTGACCCAGTGAAGCAGTTCCAGCAAATTCCAATCTGATTCTTCAAGATCTGAAACCCAAAAAACAGGAAAAGACTCCACAAATGTAGCAGAAAATATAATGTGGTGTCCAAGCCTGAACTAAAGTGTCCAGGAGACCCTGATTGTGAAGTAACTCCTCTAAAAATCAGGATCTGAAATCCTTGGAAAGCCACTATTATAATTAAAACTGAAAGCCTCTCTTATCAGAAACCTGAGTGGAGTCTTTCTTTCTTTCTTTCTTTCTTTCTTTCTTTCTTTCTTTCTTTCTTTCTTTCTTTCTTTCTTTCTTTCTTTCTTTCTTTCTTTCTTTCTTTCTTTCTTTCTTTCTTTCTTTCTTTCTTTCTTTCTTTCTTTCTTTCTTTCTTTCTTTCTTTCTTTCTTTCTTTCTTTCTTTCTTTCTTTCTTTCTTTCTTTCTTTCTTTCTTTCTTTCTTTCTTTCTTTCTTTCTTTCTTTCTTTCTTTCTTTCTTTCTTTCTTTCTTTCTTTCTTTCTTTCTTTCTTTCTTTCTTTCTTTCTTTCTTTCTTTCTTTCTTTCTTTCTTTCTTTCTTTCTTTCTTTCTTTCTTTCTTTCTTTCTTTCTTTCTTTTTACCTAAGTCTTTAGGAAATGTGTGTATAAGGAAGCCTGTTTCAGGAGTTTTTTTTTAGTATTTCCTCTTTTTTACAGAAGTATTGAATAATGTCTACATTACTTGTCCTATCTCTTACCCTGCTGGAAAATGAAAGGTTAAAAACTTGTTGTCTTTATTACAGATATTGAAATATACAATTCAAATGGAGAAGGTGTAAAACCATATGCAGTAGGCATGTTGTCCTGTGCTGGAATTGAATATGGGTAGATCAGATTGTGTGAAGGATTTGAAAGGAAAGCCAATGGTATTCTCTTGTTCCCTACTTATTTTGGATGGAGGGGAGACGATAATGGGGAAAATCTTTGGAGGGGAAAATGGAAAAGAAATTCAAAACACAAAGTGGGACAAGTCATGTGAACAGGGCTGTTTGGGTGTTTCTGCACCTGTAAAGCAGGTGATCAGAACATCCAGGAGCAGGGCAACAGCTCCAGCCATGCCAGGGTCTGCTTTATTCCTAATGCCAGGGGAAGCTGGGTACTTTCCCTGTCACTGAGAAGGGAGCAACTAGATGGAAAGCATGTCTTCTTGCTAGCACAAAGTTCCATGATTTTATTGCTGTATATTCTTTGTGGCACTTCTGTTAGCCATGCCAGTCTGTCTTCTTCTACTCACATTCATGAACAGAATAAAATAGAATAGAGTAGCATAGAACATAGACTATTTCAGTTGGGAGACACCTATAACAATCATCTGGTCCAACTGCTGACCAAAAATTAAAGCTTGTACTTAAGGACATTGTCCAAGTGAGCCTTAAACACTGACAGGCTTGAGGCATCATCCACATCTTTAGGAAGCCTGTTCTGGGGTTTGATAAAGAAATGCTTGCTAAATGTAAGTGTGTAATTCCTTCCAAAAACCACAGAGGAGACAAGCACCTGGTGAGGCAAAGAGACCTTTGGTGGCCTGAACTCTCTGATGCTACTACAGAGACTCTGGGAAAGTTTTCCCAGCGTTAGTGCTTCAGCTCAGTGGCCAGGACTAGATATGAGTAATTAAAGACTCTTGTCTCCATGTCTGTAGTGTTTTTCCATGTGCAATTAAAAAGAACTTCATTAAAGATTGTGTGGAATTTGAACAGTACTTTGAGAAAAGCCAAATAAATATTCCTTCTAATTTCTTTGTGCTTTGCTAAGAGGTGTTAGCTACTGAGTTGCTATTCTAACTGTTGAGAGACTTATCTTTGCAAGTGCAGCTGTGTCAGTGCCTTTCACCACAGTCTACTACAGCTTCTAGTCACTGCCTCTCTGCAAAAGTGTCTCTTTGTTCTTTGTTCTATGTGCTTGAAGTGTAGTTACCAAAATTACTTCAATCTCCATGACTCAAATTAGCAAAGATAAACTATTTTTAAACTCACCTGTCCCATTTTTACTGAACTGTATTAGTTCAGGATCAAGGAAAAGCTCATCCGGCAGGTCAGAAGGGCTGCAAACCTTCCTGAGAGAGTGAGAAGAATGATGATCTCTACAAATGGCATGATATGACTGAACAGGTCAGCAGAAGAGAGTCTGAAAAATTCTGTCTGTGAATGTATCATGAACAAAATCAGTCCTGGCCATTGCATAGATACACATATATGACATTCTGTATGCAAGAATCTTTATTTTCCTTTACAAACGTTTCAGCTATGATAAGGGATGTTCTGCTACATGGATAACAAAGACTTCACTTCCTGAGGGCCTTTAGAAATGCAGATCATCACAGCTGGTGGAGAAAGAGGTCCTGAAGTTTAATTTCTTCTGGAATCTTGGGAAGTCCAGTATATTACAGAATCACAGAATGGTTGAGGTTGGAAAGAACCCTGGAGGCAATCTTGTTGGATGCCCTGCTCACGCAGGGCTACCTAGATTTTGTTGCCCAGGACCATGTCCAGATGGCTTTTGAATATCTCGAAGGAGGTAAATTCCAAAACCTCTCCGAGAACTTGTGCCAGTGCTTAGTCACCTTCACAGTAAAAGGCTTTTTCTTACATTCAGAAGGAACCAAAACTGTGTTTCAGTTGCACTTTCTACCTCTGGTTCTGACACTGGCTACCACTGCAAAGAACCTGTCTCTGTCCTCTTTTCGGCCTCTCTTCAGGTATTTATATACATTAATAAGGTCTCTTCCGAGCCTTCTCTTCTCCTGGCTGAACAGTATCCAGCTCTCTCAGTCTTTCCTTGTACATCAGGGTTTCCAGAATCCTAACCTTCTTCTAGGCCCTTCGCTGGAGTCCCTTGTGTATGCCCATGTATCTGTTGTGCTGGGGAGTCCAGCACTGAACACATCACTTGTAGCCTCACCAGTGCTGAGCAGAGGGGAAGAATCTCCTTCCTCAATGTCCTGTCAAATATTCTCATGTGAGCCAAATTAGCTCCTAGATGAAGAAACTGTTTCTTGTGTCCTAACATGTAAGATGAGAGTTTTCAAGTGCTTGTTGGATATGAGACAACACTATTCTGTAGTGAACAAAATCGTTATTCATGGATCAAATTCCTGTGCTATTGCAAAATTGTTAACTAAATGCTTCTATAAATTAGCAGTATAATAAAAGACAAACAAATACCTTACCCTATTTTCGCTTGAATTTGGTCAGTGAACAAAATGCTTTTTAGGCCCAGGCTTTCTGACACAAACATGAATGTCTGTACACAGACTATCCAAACATAGATACTGTCTTTTCCACAAACTGAAACTGAAAATAAGTCCCCTACTCTCAGTCTGAAGATTCTAATTCATTGCAACAACTGTAATTTACAATATGGCTTTGAATTCATCCTGCCTCAAGAAAAAGTCAAGAACTTAATCTCATCAGCCGTTGACCTGGACAAGATGAAAGGCTACACAAAAGCAAAGAGCTTTCAGTAGTTGATACTCCTGGTGCAACTTGGTTCAGGCTCAATCAGGTTTTTTTCTTCAGTTGGCAAAGTTTTGGCATGCTAGCAGCTAAGTTTCATCTACACATATAATCAGTTTGGACTAAATATTCTAGACATTATCGTATGTGGATGCTGTTATTCCAAATTAATGTTATTATTCCAAAATAGATTTAAGTAGAAAGTAAGAAATTTGCCTTCTGGATAAGAATATATGCTAATATTAAATTATCATTCCACTTTAAATATATCTTTTTATAAGTATATCTTTTTATTGAGATTATGTTTCATGGTAAATAGATGCTGATGCAGCAATTTTTCACAATGAAAAGTGGAATCAAACTTGTCATTATACTTTTGAAGAAATTCTAAGGAATATATTAGGAAAAAAAAAGCCACTGAGTATCCAAAGCTATTAGAACATTAGGTCAGAGCATTTGTTTAACCCAACTTCAAAACAAGCTCCAGTAACAGAACTAGCAATGGGGTAAGGTGTAAGAACACTGATTTTGTATGAGGAAAGAAAAGGGGAAAGGATGTAGAAAGATAAGAGGAACAGGAAACAGAAGGGGAAAGGAAGGGAAAAACATAACCCCTTTTAGCCACTTCTAAAAGGAGTGAAAAAAGAATAGCAGAGAGAGAATTAACCACACACAGAGCATCTTTCTTTGCCTCTCTTTCAGGGCTGTTCTCCCTGCATGCTGGATTGAACCCATCATCTTTGTTTAATGAGGTTGTAGCCTTGGACATCAACCATATTGGCTGCTTTGCTGCTGCTTGCTGATAACATGCAAGCCTTTCCTCTAATTGAGCTTGTGCCACTTGATCTTGAATTCAGTAATGGACAAAAAGTTTATTTCAGAGTTTAACTCATGCTTGGGGTCTCAGGATTTGGCTTGTCACAGTGCAGCCCTCTCACAGCCCCACTGAGTGGCAGAGCAAGCTGCACAGTGATTTATAACAGCACACAGCTTCCACAAAGACACTGGTGCCTTTATACTGACAGAATCAGATCATTTAAAGTAAGAGCCCCCCAAAGGGATGGGTTGCAGGAGAGGGCAAATTACTCATGTAGAAGGTAATGAATGATATCTTTTTTCTAAGATACTCAGATTTCTGTAATGTAACTAGGATAATCAAGTTGTTTCTAATGAACATGAGATTCTGAGTGATTTGAGGATAGTATCATTGGGTTTTTCCCACAACTTTCCTAGAAAAAACTTCAGTCTGGGTGTTCTTCACAAGTCTTTGTAGATCAAAACAAAGAAAAAAAGTATTTTACTAGTGCTAAAAGGAAATAAGCAATCATAAAATACATATTTTTTATCTTTTTTTATTCCTTTACCCTGTCCAATGTGGGCAGGTTTCAATTAGCAGTAAAGGATATATTGCAATTATAATCTGATTGTTCTTTGATATTGTGGTAGAGAAATGTGGCCTGAAAAAAAATTCCCCTAAGGATATGACTATTTTGCTATGCCTGGAGTAATGCCATATGTAAGCATTAGGTGTGAGAAATATATTTCCAACACTCCATGCTAGCATGTTAACCTTCTACTGAAATTACTTTTGTAAAATCACCTCAGAAAAACAATTCCTGTACTGATATGCAAAAACACAGATGTGGTTATTCCAGCATCTTCTTGCTGTGGGGTGAAATGTGAGACTTACTCCACAACCTTGTAGGTCAGCAAGAAGAATGTGGAATGTCTCAAGGATGCAGCGCTGCCTCTTGGGTGAGCTGCTTCAAGAATTCCCCTCTACCATATTTACCTCGCGGTCTTAATGCGTAAAGAACAATGATGGAGTGGAAAAACTTTAAGCTTGAGCATCAGAATTTAATTCCTCACTGGTGCTGAAAAAAATAAATTCACTGCTATTAAGGCATTTGGAGTGCTGCTGTAGATCTCAGCTCTTTTCTTCAGCCATGAGTAGCAGTTTATTATACTAGTTCTGAGCAAAATACATCAGCCTACAGTGAGAGATAGTGTGAAGCTACCTTGGTATTTGAATGCTGTCTGTGGAAATATCCATAGGCTAGAAACGTTATTTTGGGAAGATCACTCCCTCTGCTGAGGTAGGGTACATCACCCCTCATTTTGCAGACATTTATAACTGAGCTTTCTTTTACGATGAATGAAAATAAATAAGCATTTCTGGTGTAGGAGTCCTTTCATCTTACAAGAGTTACAGAATAGTGAAAATAAATTGCATCCATTTCTCTCCATTTTCTATATAGAGAGTTCTCTTGACCAACTCAGATGGAGAGTGCTTCATTACAGGGGAGATAAATCCCACAGTTAGTGAGTTCATTTCCTATCTTCTAAATAAGAATAACATTTTCCTGACAGATACTGCCAGGATAGATCTATAATAAATCTCTGTGCATCTTGTATGTGTGAGAAAAAGAGGAAAAGGTGGAATGAACCAGTTATTGATGCAAAATCAAGGTAAGGCACATAAAAAAAGTGGACTTCTACTACAGTATTTGAGGTCAGAGTCTAAACAACTGCTTGTACAGCAAGCCTGAGTTTTTTAAGTGATCAGATCTGCTCGGTGGGGATGGCAGCAGATTTGCTCTGCACACAGCACAGTGGTGTTTCATACTGAGGGCCTTGTCACTCATCTTTTTAATTTTGCATGGTGTGTTTTAGTTACATTTGATAATTTTTCCTTTGATTTTAAATAAAGGTATGTCTGTAACCACCATTTTTTACCCATGCAAGAGAACTGAAAATCCGGAATTAAATGGAAGTTAAATGGTCAAAAGTTGAATAGATACACACACACACACACACACACTCACTCCCCCCTCGCAAAGCCCTGAGACATAAGATAGAATGAGGTTTGGGAAATTTTCTTAGTTTTCTTTGGATGAATAGTTTTAGCAATCCTTCATGGGAAATCTTAGGATGCCACCGAAGTGTAAACAAGTACTGCTCTAAGTTCAGTCGGAGAGTTGTAAAATACTGTGAACTAGCAGTGTCTTACATGATCACAAACTTTAAAACAACAGAAAAGCCTATCTGGAGTTGTAGCTTTACTCAGAACTAACCTTCACTTTCTTTTGCTGTAGGGAAAATGTATTGCTGTTCCATCTAATCCATGTGAATTCATGGGAGACCAGAATGATCTAGGTATCACTCTTTTTTAAATTAAGTGGATGCTGAGTAGGAGGCTGTAAAATTGGCAGAAGAATAAAGCTGGTTGTCTAACAGCAACATTTGAGAAGAGACTTTTTTTAGTACATATTTGGCTCTGAACTCATTAGCATGAGCCTTGGTAAACTTTTCTGACCCGTTTTTTACTTTGCACAGGACTGGCACAACTGCATCTCTCATTATATCACATCAAATGAGTCCCACTGACATGAACCAGGCACCAGCTTGTTAGGGAAAAGACAATAAAGGCAAAATTCTCCCAGCAGATCTGCATGACAGGTCCTGATTACTTATACTCTGCTTTCTAAAAATGTGTAGTCTTGTCTTTGACATGCAGTCAGAGCCTCAATATCAGAGGCAAAAGATTTTCCATGAAATAATGAGTTTGCCAAATTGCATAAACAAACCTCTTTTTAAGAATACTTTATTTTTAGATATTTTATTAATACTGTTCATGTAGAAAATTTCAATAACAAAAGAGATCACTGTTTAATTACAAGAAACAACAAATCACATATTCTTTCCCCTCAATGCATTGTACAGGAAAGGAAGAAGATCAATATTTGGACAAATACATGCAAACTCAGTTGGTCACTTGGAGACCAAGAAGGATCCCGCAGATATGTGGACTGTGGATTAACTCTGATCTCACCACAAGACAGCACACAGAGAGATAAAAATGTGATTTCACTGATGGGCTGGCAAACAATGCAGGAAACTTGTCCACACAAAGTATCAAAATCTTCAACTTAAAAAACTGATTAATAAAATGAAATAAAATCCTGGTCAGCTAAAGAAGAGGTCCCAGAAGTGCTCTGAAATCAGTTGTTGTGCCCTGTGTTCTTGCAATCAACACACAGAGATTGCACTGAGTTGCAGTACAAAATGATGGAAAAATCCCATTTTGGGGGGAAAGTGGTGTCAGAAGTTTTTCTGGGAGAACCCCACTGCCTCTCAAGGAGGCAAATTTTCTCCTTGATTACTGCTCTGTAAAGAGAGGTAGGACAGTTTAGTTCTTCATGCTGGTTGCATGGTAAAATAAGGAGGGTGGGTGAGGCAAAGTGGGAAGGATCATTGTAGGCACTGCAGCTGCTAAGGGTCACCCTTGGAAAAATCTCATGGGTTATTCCTGGGCTAGACCTCTGGCCATTCCTCCAGTCAAGAAGCAGGACTCCCCATAAACACAGGGGCCGTCAGGAGGGGCTCTCCAAAGAAGATTGTAAATTGCCATGAAAAAAAAATCTCATTCTTCACGCTTATTGTACTTGAGGGCAATTTCTTATTATTATCACACCTTTGTTCTTTTATTTACTGCCCATAAGACATCTCACAAAGTCCAGGTTTCAGTTTGATAATCAGTTACCTGATCAATAATTCCCTACATTCATTTCATGGCTAGAAGTTTCCTGGAAATATCTTATTCTTTCATTCTCCGTAAAATTATAGGTTTAATATAGAAAAATATGTATTGAACTTGCAAAAAAAAAAGATTCATTAAACCTTCCCACGTATCAAATGAAATCTGTCATATGAAACAAGAAAGCAGGGTATGTTTTGAAGGAGAAATTGTTTCTCAACAAGTATATGAACTGAACAGATCATTCAGCCTAATTACGAGTTTAAAATTCAACATTTCTCTCCTTATTCAAGTTCTCTGTGGCACTGGAGAGTTCAAGAGAGATTTTTAATCATGTTATTATTTATTAATGTTTTGGGTGCTATTTATGTAGCCACTTTGACTAACAATATACTCTAGGTACATCTATAATTTATATTCTATATCAAGGGGCACCATCAATTTCAGCTTGACTTCTCTTTTCAAAAGAAATCGACCATCAAAAAAAAAAAATTAGAAAACTTCCAAGTTTTTATAAACTCCAACCAAATAAGTTTTTTCTTGAAATGAAAACATAATTTGAAAGCTATGGTGTTCCTTACAATATTCATACAGCTGTATAAATCCTAATTTTGGGTTGTAAATGAAAAACTTAATTGTCTTGAAACAAATGCAGACAAAAAATAATAGTGGATAAGAAAGGAAGAGAGAAATTAAACACCTGACCTGCACAGATCTTCAAAACCAAATTTTAAATGTTTCTTTATATACACTGTCTCCTAGAAACCACAGGCCAAAAAACAAAAAGACCATCACACTCCCTTGTTTCCTTCTCACAAACTCACTTCAACCCACCAAAACAAAGGTAACATTTTAAGTATGTTGTCTGCACACGTAATTTCTTTGAAGACTGATCTCGATGAGAACAAACTCCTGTCTTTCTCCTAGGGAAGACACAGCTTTAGCTGTTGAAATCTGATACGGGTAAATCATAATGATTTCCTAGAGTCAAACATATTGGAGATATGCAGCTTAATATAGATAAAACTTTCTTGGAATTCAAATCAATCCTGGGTCATCACAATCAAGTGATTTCTTCCAGCACATTTTATCTCTCTACCATCTCCCAAACCCAATATCCTTGTGGCTTATGGGGGTGGAGTGTTGGTGAGGTTATTATGACAGTCGGACTTTTTACCAAAACATCTGAATACCAAAAAGGGAAACAAGCATGATTGATCAGAAGACAACTTAGTTCTTTATTTGTAGAACAGGTCACAGGAGAGGACTCTGCCTCTCTTTTCCACTCTGGTGAGACCCCACCTGGAGTGCTGCATCCAGCCCTGGGATCCCCAACATAAGGAAGACATGAACCTGTTGAACAAAGATCAGAGAAGGCCACGGAGATGCTCAGAGGGCTGGAGCATCTCTGCTATGGAGGCAGGCTGAGGCAGTTGGGATTGTTCAGCCTGGGAAAGGAAAGGCTCCAGAAGACCTTAGAACACTTTCCAGTCCCTAAGGAAATTTTGCAAGAAAAATGGAGAGGGACTTTTGACAAGAATATGTAGTCACAGGACAAGGGGAAATGGCTTTAAACTGAAAGAGAATAGGTTTAGATTAGATACTAGTAAAAAATTCTTTGCTGTGAGGTTGGTGAGACCCTGGAACAGGTTGCCCAGAGAACCTTTGCATACCCCATCCCTGGAAGTGCTTAAGGGCAGGTTGACTTCGAGCAATCTGGTCCAGTGGCAGATGCCCCTGCCCATGGTAAGGGTTTGGAACTGAATGATCCTTAAGGTCCCTTTCAATTCAAGACATTCTATGATTCTGTGATCCACCTTCTGCTTTAATTTCATCACTATAAGGCAGATTTTGTTTTTCATTGTCACAAGATCCCTGAATGAGAGGGCTTACTGGAGTGAGATAGACATGGAAAAGCTGGAAGGGAAGAAAGGCATTACAACAGAGTAGAAAAGGCAAATGCGTGTGTTTGTTATTGTGAGAATGTCAGGCACTGTCAGTGTAGCATTTTCTCTCCAGGTCATTGTCAGAAAAAACTGTCATGCGGAGCAGCATGTGACAAATTGATTTTCTTTGCAACTTTCAGCTGACCTTTGAATACACAGTAAGTCAAGGTAACAATAAGAGATCCCTTACCTCCTCTAATTTTCCCCTTTTTCTTAATAAACTGCCTCTGAAACATCTGCTTGGTACTGTCTCATTTTGGTTTGATCGATTCTTTAAGAAAAAAACTATCCTGAGCAACTGCAAACAAGATTTCTTAGTGTGAATCCCAATTTCTGTGTGCAACTTAACCCTCTGTTTCCTCTGTTGTGTTATAATTCATTGAATGAATATCTATTTTGAGATGATGAAATCAAACCCATCCAAATCAAAATTCTTACAGAGGACATTTAATCCATTTTTTTGCAACAGAAATGCAATGCTACACATTTCACAATTCATAGAAACTAGTCATGCAGTTCAATAAACGGCACTGAAATTAGATAAGCTACAGTTTTGGCTGGGTTTATAATTGTCCTTCTGAGCTTTGAAAATGCATTTTGCATCTAACTTTCTGCAGTTTCTTGTTCTACTATCGTAAAAAAATTGTCTTTTGGAGTCACTGAACAACATTCTGAATTGAGAAATATGTAGTTTAAAAACACCAGCCAATGCAAAGTTTCCTTCCAAAGACATAACAGAGAGCCCATTAAGATAGTTTTTGTACACTGACAAATATTTAACATCTCTCCCTTTTCTCTTTGTGCAGGTGTGCAGCAGCAATGCAGGGGAAAAGTAGGGTGTCTTTTTCCTGTTTTGTTTTGTGTTGCTTGCTTGGTTTTGTGTTTCTTTGTTTTGTGTGTATACTTTGTATACTTGTTTTGCCTTTTTTTTTTTTTTAAGAAAGGCAAATTAGAGTATTCTCATTTTATGAAACCAGTGAAATCTGTTTTCCAGGTTTCCAATAGAGGAAAAAAAAAAAAGGAAAAAAAGATATTTGTTATATGAAGTGTTTCTTTGATGAAAAAAATATTTGAAGAAAGCAAAAACAGCAACTTTAATACTGACATTTGCTCAGCTCTAGCAGTTTACACAACAATTAGTTAAACACAGCAGCACATCCAAGAGGGTTTTAAAATCTTTGCTGAATTTCCTGAGTTATTATAATAGATACAAAAGGAAAAGGTATCTATCTATCTATCTATCTATCTATCTATCTATCTATCTATCTATCTATCTATCTATCTATCTATCTATCTATCTATCTATCTATCTATCTATCTATCTATCTATCTATCTAATCTATCTATCTATCTATCTATCTATCTATCTATCTATCTATGTTTCCTTAAAGTTTTGTCTGAAGATTTCAAATTACTTTTGATCCTATCAGTGTGCTTATGTATAAGACATAATTCACCCCTAACTCACCCCAGAGATATTTGGCATGTTAATAAGACTAAGAGAAATCCCATTTTCACTTGCATTTCATATGGAATACAAAAGTTTGCAAAATATGACAACCCACTCCTCAGAACATCTTGGAAAGAAAGAAGACATCACAGCTATACTAATACAGTGAGATTTTATAGTGGGAATGATCTATATAAGACATCTGGAAAATATTGTGAGAACCAGGTACTAAAAATACTGCGTAATGGAATAAGAGTAATCATAACAACATAGGAAGAGTTGTACAATGTTAGACTGCAATTAAAAAGCCCAGATTTATTATCACCCCCAGTAGACTTAAATGCATCAGAAAATAAATTAGTAAATATTTGCACTCATTTTAATGTTTGCTCTTTGTTAATACCTGAAATCTTCATGTCAATATTTTCTATCAAGGGAATGATAGCTACCAGAATAGGTGTATGTTCACTTCAGAAACTTAGGGATTTTGGTGTGATAAGGCACTCTTCCTAGTCTCCATTTAGCAGTCCAGGGAGCCTCCAGCTCCATAGGTCCTGCTAAGTCTGCCAGAACTTCTACATACCCTTGGCACAGGTAAAATGGCAGAAGACATTTATGTTCTGTTAGTGACCTTTACTTCTATTTTTGCTTTGCACGGTGCAGTGACAGACACAAATTTTCAGAGCTTTGTTCTCAGTTTGAATACTTTGCTTCAGAGAATTAGTACTTGAACATTATTCTTTCTCAAAGAAAGAAAGTTTGTGTCATTTAACACATTTAACATGCATTAATAAAAATATTTTCAACAGCTGTCTTTGGAAACAAAGATATAAGACTTTCCTGAAGTAGAATTGCCAACATGGCAGCTGAAATTGTCCATTTCTCTATGATTTGATCTTCACCAATACAGGTGAAGAAAACATAATGAACCCTTACCGTGGTAATTAGGTTTGGGAATGTCCCATCCATTTATTCTCCATGTCTGGTGGAAATATCTGCCCTCTTTCTGAACACATCCACTCCTCCAGGAGTGGATGCAGAGTTGGAGAGTTGGATTCCTTTATTAGCCAATGCATCTTGATAACCTACTGAAATACCATTGCCTTTTTCGGTCAAATTAGTGTTTTATCCCATTTCTCATATCAGGAATCCAGACAGGTAGCAAAGCCAATGAGAGAGAGCATGAGCTGGGAAAAGGGATGGATGAAGCAGGATGGGGAGGAAAAAGTCTCATTCTCCTTTTCCAGTTTCAAACTGTTTTCTGTGCTGACCCCATCTGCTCTAGTCCTGTCTTGATGCACAGTTTTACCCCTCAGCAATCTGTTGGCAACTCAGAATTCTCACTCTCAGTGGAAAATCTAAAATTTAGGGATCCCAAGAAAAAGTAGGTATATTTATTTGTAAGGAATGTAGGAAAGTGTAAGAAAGTTATAACAAACACTAGTAAAGAACAACAGCCCAAACAACAACTCTGACAATAACCAGACCCTACAGAGATCCTGTTGTTCCCTGGGGGTGTGCCAAGCACTGTAAGCATATACTGAGAAAATTTTCCTCTTTATAGGATGGTGTCTTAAACCAAAGCATCTTTGCTGAATCATTTTTTCCCCATAAAATCGCTTTCTCAAAATAAGGAGCTTCTCTTTTTGGCTAGAAGAAAGGGCCTTCCCATGTTTTCTCTTTATGATGAGAAATCTCCTCTTCACTTTCCTGCTTCAGATAATGACTCCAGTCTCTAAGGCTGTCTCTAAAGTGGTTGGAATGCCTTAGAAAAAAAGAGCTGATCAGTCTCCAGACCATCCCAAAGCTGCAACAGCTCAGCGACCTGGAGAAATAATGATGGCTCTTTCAAAGCTAGCACAGACCAGATGATGTCTACACTTAAATGAGAGATGGAGTGATTTCTGTGCGTCAGGCAGCTTGAGCTTCTCGGCTCCCTGGGTTTCAGTGCTTTGCTGGGCACAGATAAAGACTCCTGACTCTGGTGATAAGGAGAGTCTTGATGTGATGAATCCCTCTGAAGATTTATTCCCTGTGCTCTGATATAAGCTGCTTCCATTCCAATCCCTACAAACCAAACTTCTTTCAAACCCTATGATCCAAGCCCTGTGACGTTCAAATAGTTCCTCTAAGGTGCAGTTCTTGCTCTCACAAGAAGGGTCTGAAAATCTGGGGTTTCTGACATGAAAGAGTCTCCAAAAATAGGATTATTTGATAGTTAGTAATTAGGATTGTCCAGTGTTTTCCCAAGCCGGGCTCATCAAATAATGACAAATTGAGAAACAAAGCACAAAAGACTTGTCCTTCCTTAATCATACAGAAAAAAAATAAGATCAGTTTTTTAACTGTTATATTGGGTTTACGTGACATGGTTTTGGTAGCAGGGAGGCTGCAGGGATGGCTTCTTCTGGAAGTGTCCAGAAGCTGCTGCCATGACAAAGCCAGATCCAGCCAGCTCCAAGATGGACCTGTCGCTGCCCGAATTTTGAACCAATCAGGGGCATTAGTGGAGTCTCTGTGATAACATATTTAAGAAAAGGTGAATGATGCTGCACAGCAGCTGGAGAGAGGAGTGAGAGCAAGTGAGAACCAGATCCACAGAGACCCAGATCAGTGAGAAAGGAGGGGGAAGAGGTGCATCATATGCCAGAACAGAGATTTCCCTGCAGCCTGTGGTACAGACCATGGTGAGGCAGCTGTGCCCCTGCAGCCCCTGGAGGTCCATGAGGGAGCAGAGATCCACCTGCAGCCTGGGAAAGGGACCCACAGCAGAGCAGGCGTATGTGCCTTGAAGGAAACTGAAGCCTGTGAAAACTCCACACAGGAGCAGATTCCTGGCAGGACCTGTGGCCCATGGAGAGGAGCCTACACTGGAGTAGTCCATTCTGAAAGGACTGTGTTCCATGGAAAGGACCTGAGCTGAAGTAGTTGTTTAACTGCAACCCATGGGGACTCCCATTGCAGAAGTTCACGGACTGTCTCTCATGGGAGGAACCCCATGCTGGAGGAGAGGAACATGATGGGGAGGAACAGCAGAGACAAAGCATTAGAAATCAACTGCAATCCCCATTCCTATCCCTCTGCACAACTTGAGATCAGTGAGGAGGAGGTAGAAGACTTGGGAGTGATGTTCTAGTTCCAGCTGGGATAGAGTTCATTTTCTTCCTAGTAGCTGGTACAGTATTAATATTGATGACACACTGATGTTTCAGTTATTGCTAAGTAGTGCTCACCCCAAATCAAGGACTATTCAGTGTCTCATGCTCTGCCAGTGAGCAAGTGTACAAGAAGCTGGGAGGGAACATGGCCAGGACAGCTGAACCAGACTGGCCAAAGGGATATTCCATACAACAGAATGTCATGCCCAGTATTTAAACTGGGGAGAGCAGTCACTGCTCAGGGATGGGCTGATGGCAATGATGGCATTGGTTAGTGGGTGGTGAACAATTCTACTGTGCATCAGTTTTCTGCCTTGGGTTTTGTTCCTTTCTTTCCTTTCCTTTTCATTACAATTATTATTATTATATATTTCAGTTTAATTATTAAACTCATCTCAACCCATGTGTTTTACTTTTGCTTTTGCTTCCCCTCCCCACCAGGACAAGGGGAGAGTGAGCTGGAGCCTGTGTGATACTCAGCTGTTAGCTGAGGTTAAGCCATGAAAAATGGAGCCTGGGAAGAAGGTAGGGGGTAGGGAAGGTTATTTTTAGTTTAGATTTTATTTCTCTCTTTCCTACACAGTTTAATTGACAATAAATTAAATCAATCTCCCCAAATCAATTCTGTTTTGATCATGATTGCAATTGTTGAGTGATCTCTCTATCCTTGTCTTCATCTACAAGATTTTCCATCCTGTTTTCTCTCCTTTCCTGCTGAGGATAGGAAGGGAGCTAGGTGTGGCTAGGTGGGTATCTGGCAGTCAGCTGAAGACAACTCACCACAACAGTGTTATAGTGAGAAGCTCATTAAAAGTAACAAGAGCAAAGGTGTGGATCCAATTTCTAACACAGAAAATCCCAAATCTGTAGATGGCTGAATGATGAGAAAACATTCAAGGATGAAAGGATGCTGGTCTCTTACAGCTCTTCACAAAATATTCAGTAGTCAGAGATTAGTACCAACAGGGTCTAATCCAGTACTGCTGCTGTTACCATTGATTGCTGCTGTAGAATATAGCAACATTTTTGGTGTCAAAGTGCTAAAATTATATTTACAATCTTCTGAAAACATCAGATATTAATCTATCATCTTTTCTGAATCCAAATCATCTCTAAATTTGTCACCATCATGCATAAAGTTAGCTGTGGAACATTAATGTTTTCAATCCTGTTTCACAGATGGGGAATAGGTTTTCTGCCAAGATCGAAGGGGCAATCTGGCAGTGCAGCAGCCCAGCAGAACTTTGGCTCTGACTTCAGTGTATCTCAGTCTAGATGCTAAAGGGGCTCACCAGCACTGTTTAGTAGGAGAGCTAGGGAACAACCCCCCATCTGTCACTTGACTCTTTTAAATGAAATACCAATTTTTTTTTTCCTGTATGAATTGTTATTTTCAGTCCACATAACTCACAGTAGCAAATGATAACATCATAAACACTCCGACAGACAGGATAGGACACGAAGCAAGGATAGGAACACTCAAACCCCTAAAAGTACCTCAATACAGCTTATATAAAACAATTATAATGAACTTATAAAAAGTTCCTAAGTCCCAAATAGTGATATCCCTTTGTCTGGGATGATGACTTAAATGTCAAATCCATAGTTTGTTTGGAAAAAATAAAAATTATATATATATATATCTCAATTCATAGCTTCTATCTCAGCAGGTGCATCTCAGGTTATGGTAATGTACATAATTTAAGTGTGATAGCTTGTCTAAGGAAAATTACTTTATTGGATTTGTCAGTAGAGTATTTCACCCAGACAGTGTATGATTGCAGTTCAGTGTCAAAAAGGATGAAACTACTGTTCAAATTAATGAACTGAAAAAAACCTGAAAATTGAAAGTCTGAATATTAAATGCACTCATAAGAAGTTTCTTAAGATAGAACCAGCTATAAGTAATGAACCATAATATTGGGACTGTAGCAACTGTCACTCCCTTAGTAACCACATCATAATCAAGTAGGTAAACCTGGAATGCCAGTGGGAAGGGAAGGGGAGATGAGGGGAGGGGAGGGAAGGGGGAAGGGGAGGGGAAAGGGAAAGGGAAAGGGAAAGGG
>VWZF01006947.1:0-104964 GCA_013396755.1 Sclerurus mexicanus | reverse complement strand
TTTTTTTTTTTTAAAGATCAAGTGTTCAAGACTATAGAATCACAGGATGGTTTGGGTTGGAAGGGACCTTAAAGATCATCCTGTTCCAATTCCCTGCCATGGGCAGGAACATCTTCCACTAGCCTATTCTTGAATACTTCCAGGGAAGGGGCATCCACAGCTTCTCTGGGAAACCTGTTCCAGTGTGTCATCACACTCACAGTAAAGAATTTCTTCCTAATGTCCCATCTAAGTCTTTCCTCCTTCAGCTTAAAGCCATTCCCACTTGTCTTATCACTGCTTATCTTTGAAAAAAGTCCCTCTCCTTGTCTCTTGTAGACTTCGTTTAGGTGCTAGAGGGTGCTATAAGATCTCCCCAGAGCCTTCTCTTCTCCAAGCTGGAAAGATGTGGATGAATAGTTGCTACCTCAAATGCATGACTTTGCCTGCACCCTATCATGTCTATTTAATAAATGAAGTGTGAAATCTTTTGTATTAAGATTTTGGGAAGAACTTTAAAATTTCCTGTATAGCATAAAAGATTAAATACATCTGTAGAGTTTGTTGTGCGACATTCTCCAAGTGGTTTGTTACATGTAATCTGTAATGCATACCACTGAAATGCTGTTCTTTATTGCAGCTTTCCAACCTCATTAAAGAGCATTTTGGTTTGAAGGGCTTTGTTTTCAAACATGAACAGAGTTACAAAAGTCACCTCAGGGATTCAGTGCTCACAAACCAGCCTCCCTAAGCCCTATTCACCTTTGTAGCTGAAACAGACATGGGGGACAGGTTAGAAGAGAGAGAAGAGAGAGTGAAAATTCTGTTATTACTTTCATAGTCCCAAATAACTCTATAAATGCTTCCCTGTCTCTTCCTGCTACTGGCCTACACCGCATATTCTCCCCCACAGAATCAGCCCTGCTGTATATTGCCTCTTTCATTCATGGTGCTTTAAAAGGCATCAGTTTCAAGGCCCATTAAAATCAGTCTGCACATTCTCCACTAATGTCAAGAGGTTTTTAATCAGACTTTAAATTACTCTCCAGCTTCAACAGAGTTCTGAGCTGTTTCTTTTCCACAAATACAGTTTTCCTGCTTGAATCTCATTTCCTGCCTGTCCTTCTAATCACCTTTTTAGGACCTTCAGTTGTTTCTTTCTCCTTACATTGTATTTTACAACACTTCCCACTGTAATGTCGCTTGCAAGGTGTGCTCTGTCTTCCAGACCATTAACAAAAGCACTAAGTACAATCCCAGGTGAAAACTGTCTGTGATACCCCACAGCCACACTGTAAGGAATGACCTGCATTCCTCTGCTCCCTACAGGATTATACATGTTTTCAAAATCCCTCACTGTTGGCTCATCAAGCTCATGCAATTACCTTTTCCTCTGTCTCAACAAAAAGATCTAACACACATGCAGACACACATGTAGATATATGTATCTGTATCATATTCCAAAATTGAGAAAAGGTAGAAAAATGCTGTATGGCAAAGCAACTTACAATTCATTTTTTATACATATATAAAACCACATTTAACAGCACTGGCAGGTTACAGAAGCCTGATATATTTTTGATTGAATCCAGCTCTTACTTTGTATTTCACTTCCATCAGTTAAAGATGCCACACTCATAATAACTCATGGAAAGTAAAATATTTATTACACCGTAACTATGTGTTATGGTTTAACCCCAGCTGGCAACAAAGTACCACACAGCTGCTCACTCACTCCTCCCCCTGCCAGCGTTGGCATAGGGAGGAGAATCAGAAAAAGATAAGACTCATGGGATGAGAACAGATTAACAGATACTTGAACTAATAGAAGTAATAATAGGAATGATAATACAAATAACATAATTAACAATAGAAATATTAAAATAATAATGCTAGTAATAGTAGTAATAGTAATAATAATAATGATAATAATAATAATACTAGAAGAAAAGAGAGAAAGAGGAATCAAACTCAAGAGAAACAAGTGATGCACAATTGCTCACCACCTGCTGATCAGTGCCCAGCCTATCTCTGAGCAATGGTCATTGGCTTCCAGCCAGTTCCCTCCAGTTTATATACTGGACATGATCTTCTGTGGTATGGAACATCCCTTTAGCCAGTTCAGGTCAACTGTCCTGGCCATGCTGCCCCTCAGCTTCTTGTCACCTGCTCAATGGCAGAGCATGGGGAGCTGAAAAGTCCTTGATTTACAGTAAGCACTACTGAGCTACAACTAAAACATCAGTCTGTTATCAAAATTATGCTCATGCTAAATCCAAAACAGAGCTCTGTACCAATTACCAAGAAGAAAATGAACTCTATCCCAGCCAAAATCAGGATGCTACTGCAGGTAGAGAATGTTCTATGTTTAGTATTTATATACTCCACATTCAACTTTAATCAGATAAGAAATCAAGTTACTGTTTACCACATTACTCGGATAAGCTTTCTATGGTATAGATAAATCATGCAGTTTATATTCTTGATTTTTTATTTGACTGGGAGAAATGTATCTGTCATTTTGCTGAAGCATATCAATGCAAGTGGCCCCCACAGCCTCCTAACATCATGGAATAGCTGTCAGCAGGGAGATTTGGGAGAATAGAGATGGCATTATGGAGGCAATGTGCATGTATGTATAAACAGCCATATGGATAAAGAAGGGATTTTGCAGGCGTCAGTAGCATAAACCTGGCAGTGGACAGAGGATCCTTCACCTTTACTGTTGGCAGCTTTAGGTGTCAATAACTTCTTTGTTCATTTTCTGATTATCTGTATCTGCTCTGAAGCTAAGAGAAATATCTCCTCACTAACTCTGTGCTCTTTATTCAGTCAGTCCTGTGAGAACTTACTGCATATGATCAGAAAGGGTAAATTTGGATTTAATCTCCACTATCCACCTCATCCATTTCTAATTTAGTTATATGGTTATTACATGGATTGTGTAAGTAAATGGCAGCAAAGTATTCCTGCCATGTAATTATATTTTAAAATCCAAGTAATAGCAGCTACTTTTATTAGCAATAACAATTATCATCCCTCCTAGCATAGTCTCAGATAAAGAAATTCCTTGTAATGATCTTGTAATGACAGTCTTACATCCATGTCATATTGATATGAATAATAGATTTAATGTCAAAAGAAAAATGATTAACTGTGTCTTCATTGAAGGAGCATGAATTTCTATGCATCCACGTACTTATGCTCAGGGATCTTGTCTCATTAGCTGGAAAATATATTATAAAAATATAATGATTAGCAAATTCCAGGTTTTAGCCTTTTAAACAATAGAAGTCCAGAAGAGGATTTAAAAAGAAAAAATGAGCTGAGCTAATAAGGATTCAATGCAGGTTTACAGACATCATGAAGAAGTAGAGACACTGAGTTAACTCCTAGGAAACTATTTGTCTAGACTTGTGAAAGGCTGCTGGGATCCCAAAACCACCAGAAATGTGTCAATAAGGCCTTCCTGTCATCTAATGAGCCCTGCCTCTTTGTGCCCCTAATTAGCCCTGACACAGCTCTGGTTACTTAGCTTCTGGTGGCAGAGAAAACTTCCCCAGTTGTCCTTTAGGAACCTCTGTGGTGAGTCCTCCTGCCCCACATAGCCTTGTCCTCAGTGTCAGAGCCAGGGGTTGTGTTGCATGACACTGTTTGCATGGAGCTTTTCCCACAATAGGGCAGAATCTGATCCTGGCAACTGGGGTGCAAGGGGAGACCAAGCCCTGCTGTCACAAAAGCACTATATAGGATTATAGGACACTCAATCAAGTGGAGTTTTCCTGAGGCATTTGGGTGCCTGCCCACTCGTGGAATGAGGCATTGAAGTAGGTCTGAGTGTCTGCATCTCTATATCTCAAGTTATTCTTTTGCTTGCAAAGAAGGCAGATGTACAAATTGCTACCTCAGACTCTAAAAATGAGAGCAATCTGAGATTTGAGGCATAGTCATGTAAAAGTATTTCTGGTGCTCTTGATAGGTGTTTCTGGAGACTTGTCTCAGGCATCTAGTCCAATGAGCAAAGAAAAATTTGTGCCCATATTCTTAAATTTTCTTAATCTTAAAAACAGAGTGGTCACATCAAAACAGCCTGCTGGGATTGGTTCATACCATGCATTGATTTGTGCAGTGCTCAGGAATTGCTTGGAAGAGTTGTATGAGATTCATGCAAAATCAACTCCACAATATCAACAGGACTTACAGTCCTTAGGTTCATTCACCAAGATGGTTTAATTTTGTAACGTAGCTGCAGCCTGTGGTATTGTACACAATATTCTTTTGTTTACATATTTATTTTTTTAAGTTGGTTTTATAATCAATTTTCCCTTCATTCTCTTTCTGATTTCACAGGAAAGAAGAAAACCCAGACATTGTAATATTTGCTGAGAAATGAATTATGGTTTTATCTGATAAGAGACATTTTATTGGGAATGATAAGTTAGTTAGGCATTGAAGAAATGAACTGTGAACTTTTATTTACATGTAAATTCACCAAAGTACATTCAGTCTCACTTTGTTCTCCAAATAAAGAAAACTGCACATACAGTTTCATGGGCTAATAAACAAGGTGACTAACTACTCTCCACCAGTTGAACTCTGCTCTGGTGAGATCCCATCTGGAATACTGTTTCCTGCTTTGGGGACCCCGGCACAGGAAAGACATGAACCTGTTAGAGCAAGACCAGAGAAGGCCACCAAGTTGATTAGATATATTTTACACTGTTTAGATTCTATTTTTTCACAAGTATCATATACGTATGAAGTCCTATGACTCCAAAGTGCCAACAACTTTTGCCTAACACAATGAATAATATTGAAATCACAGGCCTAAAAAAGAGATACCTGCTTTCCTTTGGGACATGTCCGTGTGTACATTAATGCAGAAAAAATCTCAAATCGTTTGGCTGTTTCTTAGAATAGATAACCTAATATTGTATAACTCAATGTAAAATACAGTATATGCTTCCTTAAATAGCACACAGAAAGTTGAAAATTAGAAAACTAAACCCCACAAATGTCACTATTTTTGTTTTAAGAAATTTTGTTCAAGTTCTGAGCCACATTTTTAAACCATTTGGACACTATTTAGTTTAGAAAATACTTCACTATCATCAAGTCTCCCTGTGTACACATAATTTCATCATTGTAATTGTTCTCATAATTGTAACATTTGGATAAGCTATAAGATATAATAATTTTTTTTATTAGAGCTGTATACATGTTAAGCGCACTCACTGTCATGGGATACAGACTAAGATTACTATGAGTCCATATTGCACAATATTGAAGCATTTTTCCATGCATCACTTATCTATAGTATTTAAGCTACAGTATTAGACTTACAGGAGTGTAATATGTACATATGGGACACAGTGTAAAGCTGTTTTAATTAATTTTACTAATACTTCAATAAAAAACTTAGTGTGGGGTTAACATTTTTAACTGATTTTTTTCTCATCTGTAGTAAATGGTGAAATCCCATCCAGCAAAGCTCTCACTACAATCTATGTAACATATTTTTGACTCCGTCCTTGATGTGTTTGCTTAGGCAGTCAGCTCTCAGTGCCAGTGGAAGTTTGTCTGCCTATGTGCTGGGAAAGAAAGCAGGAAAATCTTAAAGACATGGCCTCGGGTTATCAGCAGTGAAGTCTCTGCAGTACCTTCATGCCTCTGAACTCTAATTGTCCTGAAGCTAAGCAACGTTCATAGACCTGGCACTGGAGATGAGCCAAGTCTAGTAGTCTTAACCTCAGCAAAGTTCTCACCGATACGTGGGAGTTCCATCTGATTAAAAATTTCAAGTTTTGGCCTCCTCTCTTTTAACTTTGTTTGTGTTCACTAAACTACACTCAGGAAATGGAGGACTGTGTGATCTCAACCCCTTCACTGAGCTTCGGCTGAAATAGATGTGTACACCTCCTGTGGCTTGAAATATGGGACAAAATGTTTTTGAATTATTTTTTGAAATAAGGGAGCCCAGTGCTGCAAAGATATGGAAACCTTCAAATCAGAGCTGTTTCTAAATAAGCTGCTTTCTTCACACTGGATTTAGATCTGAATGTTCATTTTTTCAAAACTAATGAGGTTAATCATATCCACATCCAAGTATCACATCCTTCTACACTGGACGAATCAACAGATGATGAGGTCTTGTTCCTAGGGATAGGTGTTTAAACTGACTTTATGCAATGCTGTCTTAGCAAGTTTGTTAAATGCAACATGTGAAAACAGCTTTACTGCTGATCATGGAGGGATGGTGACATCAATGGGGAAAAAAAAAAAGCAGAATAACTGGAAACCTTTTAAATTTTGAAGAAATGGGAGTTGTGCTTTCATTCCTCTGAAAAATCCTTGTCTTGGTTTTGCTATGGGGTTTTATAAAAAAATAGTCAAAAAGTATAAATTAAACATCTTTCCAAGGGGCATAATACTCTCACAATATTAACAACTTCTGCACATCTTTGGAAATTATCTATTTAGAACCTTGTGCCACCCCAATTCATTTTTCATCATTTTCACATCCAAAAAATGTATATTTAACAGCTTCCTGCAGTCCTTCAAAGGATGCTATCCTCTCCCTGTTTTATACATCGCCACCAAGGCTCAGTGGTAAGTGTACTTTCTTGTTAACTAGACCGTGATTGAATTCTTCCATCTCTTTCTTGATTTCTGTCTGTCGATGACGTATCTCTCATCTTTATCTGTGAGTGCTGACACCTGGGATTTTCTGTTGCTCAGATGATATTTTATTCTTTTGTTGCCTCAATTTTATTCTTTAACCTCTTGAAGTATTTTCTTGTTGTACAACATGAATTATTCTGGCAGTTTCAAATGAATAGTTTTGCCAACTTCAGTATATTATAATTTCTTGCTTGAATGGTGGTAGTTTTTCTATCTTTTATTTTCTATTGCTTTCCCAAACCCCTTGAGATCCTTTTTAAGTCCTTTATATGAGTTATCCTCACTTCATTGCTCTTCTTTTTATTACTCGGTCAAACACCTTTTCAAAATGCTGGCCAACTTTTCATTCAGAACTGAAGTGCAGGTGGCTTAGAGCTCTTCAGACACTGGAAAAGATCAATCTCAGAGTAGCAAGAAACTCAATTTTCTCCCATTCTTGTAAAATATAAAGGAGAATTATCTTTCATTTTAATTGTAAAAGGTTCAATCACAATGATCAGTGTCATTTGCAAGTTTGCACTTTGACAAAGAGCAGAGGATGTGGCTATGGTACCTTCAGCCTGTTTAAATACCAGTTTGAAAAATGACAGAACTGTACAAATAGCATTACTGCCTGTCTTCTCTACATCCAAACATATATTTAAATTTTCACATAGTTCTCAAAACATCAGGAAAAATTGCATGATTTAGATAACAATCCCTTCTCATAAATCTGCACAAGATCATGCATGTCAGGTCAAAACTATTGATGGTTACATTGGTTGCATGGTGGCTGAAATCAGTTCTGATGCTGAAATTAATGATGTTGTTAAAATCAAGGAAGTCCAGTCTGGAGTGAATTTAGTTCAATATGTAAAGGGATGAGGCTCAAAACCTTGTGAAGCCCAGGGTTTCATCTACTTTTGAAGCCAATGGAGACATAAAAAAATAAAACTAGCTTCTCAACCCTCTGTATACCACATTCAAATCTGAAGTAGAATTTACTGTTGTTAAAATGTTGGTACTTAGAAAGAACAAAAAACCCCAGACTGTATTCTATGCTGTTTTCAGCATTTTATCCTACATGTTGGGTTTTGTTGTTATTGTTTGGAAAGACCTGCTGGATCTGGATTGTGAAATTAACGAGGTCTAGGTTATGTATTGCATATTTACAATTCTGAAATGTCATTCTAAAGAAAAAATATTCTTGAAAAAGTATATCAAAAGTAAACAAAAAAATCCACAAGAAAAGTAATAAAGCATATTCAAACCAGCTATGCCTCTGTTCCAATATTTCACATTAATCCCCATTCTTGTTGAATGATACATATTCATATTATATATACAAGATACCATTAAATTTTACAAGCAGTTTAATGGGTTATGCACATTGCACACTTGCACATATTTTCTGATAAGGTTCTGTTTTCAAAACATGAAACTTTCCTGACTTTAATCATTAGTCACAATCTGACTTACGGTTCAGATGAAATGATCCATCTGTTTCTGAGAGCTAAACAAAAGAAATCCAATAGAAAATAAGGCTTTATTTTGTTCAAAGTCTAACTCTTACAGCAGCTTTAATAAAGAAGCACTTTACCTTTTGTCGGATTCATTCTGGAGGCAGTGAAAGAATATTGCATACCTGCAAAAATTAAGCTAAAGGTGGGCATGTTTTCCTGAAATTTCTCTTTGCTTATGTTTGCATTTGATGTTTGTCACATAACTACATCAAAGTTTCAGTGCATTAAGAGGCTGCTACAGATCTAAACTGCAGGAGGTAAGCAAAGCCATATCTGCTGTTGTGACCCTCCTCTGGCAGGAGTTACAGGAATGCTGAGAAAAGGGAATCTATATTCATGCAATGTGACAAAGATGAGTGAAGAAGAGTCAGGGAAAGGTTGAGAGCAGAGATTAAGTTTTGCAGAAAGAATGGAATTCTTCCAAACGACCATCCCTGAATATACACTCTGCATCTTCTTTACAAGTCCAAGTTTCCACTGCAGTCAATAAATGCTCAGTTCAGTTGACCCCATATCAGAGCTTTTTGCCATTAGTCAGTGTCCAAAGACATCCTTTTTAAACTGTCAGGCATGACCCAATATCTGGATCTACATGGTAGCTCCATGCCTTCCTGGATTAACTAAACACCAGTGATGGATATCCTAGAGCATGACAAATAGTTTAGACAAAAACGTTTTCACTTGAGCAGCTAAACAATGCTTTAGAGATGGTCTTTTATTAGCCACTGGACTTTTGAGAACTGCTCATTTGATTAGGCAAAAGAGTTTAGATTTAGTTGTCAAAACATACACACAGAGCAGCTTTTGAATTCTGTAAGTTACTCATGATCATAAAATGGAATATGTATATGGGATCAGAGACTCCTGTGTTTCTGGATCAGTAGCTGAACGTAAGAAGGAGCTCTGTAATGTGTCTGAAATGGGATTAAGTGTCTCTTTTCAAAAAACTAAATGGATTTCCTGGGCATATCTCTCCAAATCAGCTGCATTCACCACCAGGTCTCACTGGTGAGATCCCCACTTGCTACAGTAACACACTCTTTTCTCACATCTGAACACCAACACATGCAGGCAGCAGGCCGGGTGGCTTAGTCTTTCCAGGACTTTCACCACAGGAGATCTATGTGGTTGATGACTTTGGTGCCATTTCATAAGCCCTAAAGTATCCAGGAGGCTGAGAGGTGCATGCATATGAACACAGGGTGCATTTTCTCACTGGTTTGTTCTTTAGAGGATTGTAGGGAGAGGTCCAAGTACAAGTAAAGCAGAAGCACGCACATCTCAAAAAAAGAAATTATCTAAATAAGAGGATGTAATTGTGTACCACACTTCCTGAAAATAGGTGTGTGTGCAGCTCAGTATGAGTGTACTGGCATGACTAGGTGTGTGATTACAACTACTTAGAATAAGGTATTTAGAAATATGTATAGTTTTATAAATATCCTGTAAGTTTTTAATATTCTGATTCACCTCTTACATTGCTGTTATTCATCCATGATGCCTGTTCACTGTTTGTGGGTTAATTGTATGCTATTAGCAAATCAAAACTGCTTTAAATGTGATTCTGTTTAAATTGCATAAACTGAGAAATTTTCACTTGGTACAACAACTCATAGAGGGGCATGATACTGGCCTAAAGAATAAAATATTGTTCTAGTGTGGATATTTATTCCATAGAATAGAAGCTCAGATTTTAATTGTTTTCCAGTATTAGTTATACCTCTGTAGCAGAAGAATGTGAAGGTGTAAGAATTGAGTTCTCAAACTATGGGAAAAAAAAATTGAAAAGAGCTTTTGTGGGGGTTAATTCAGTCCCTTTTAAATTGTTTTGCAGTATGATGGCAGAATTTTACATTATTCTCAAGATTGTCTGGAATATAGAGAGATAGATATTCCATTTGTTCCTCAAAAGTGTGACTCCTCCTAAGAGATGGCTAAATTAAGATGCCTAAAAATCTCACAACCTGGCCTCGTGAACTGCCAGTGTAAATATCTCAGTGACATGCGGGCCAGGTGAATGTGTAAATCCAGAAAGCATCAATAACTTTTTTGGAAATAAATCTCTTCCTCATCTGAAAACCTGCAAGTGGAGCTCTGTGTTCGCATAGAACACTGCCATTGATGCACTCAGTTTGTTTTTAAGATAAAGCACTTATCCTTATCTTTTCATTTTGAATTCCCACACTGTTCTTCATCCTTACTGTATGTGGTGGTGACTCTCTCATCAGGGAGCAGAAGATGAGAAATTGAACATATGTCACATTTTACATTAATAGCTGAGGTCTCTTTAAACAAAGCTGATATCTATGACTTTATGTCTCACTTTACCTTTGCTTTATGCAGTGCAAAAATAACCAGGATACCCACAGAGCTTTGCTGTGTGTAAGAACTATATGTTCTGTCAAAATAAATGCAGAGGAACTGTGCAAGCTTCTGAAGGATAAATCAGAGTTCTTTTGAGAGCTATTTTGTTTCCAACCCCTTGAAAATTCCCTCAGTGTTACCAAAGTGCCCAAATGAATGAGAGCTATATTGAGATGCGCCTGTTTTAGCTGCAGAAAGTGTAGATTTAATCCAGGAATAAGTGGCACCAACCTATATAGGATTTAGAGGTTCTGCAAAGGACACTTACTAATCTATGAATAACTCCACAGGAATCACATTCTAGATAGCCGCCAGGGAATCAACTGAATTGGCTCTTATTTCATTCAAACTGTAATTCTCACAGAACTATGTGAAGCCTAGAAGCAAAAAGGATTTTTAAAGAAATAGTAAAAGGAACCACAAGTTAGCTGCTTAATGCTTACATTTCCAGCCTTGTCATGTAGCTGCTGCACTTCCACTATGAAGGGAAAAGGGGAAGGAAGAAGGGAGCAGGGAAGATATCTGGAACAAATGCCAAAACACCATTAGACTTTATAAGATGTCTTGATTCCCCCACGGACTCTGATGGAAGAGACCACATCACCATTACCCTGACCTTCTGTTGTGTTGAATATAGTGACCTTGAAAAGTCTTTGAACAAGACAGTGTGTTGGCTATTTCTTGCTTTGAGCGATTCATAGTTTCTATCACAAAACACTATAAACCTGTCAATTTTCAGATGCAGAAGTTCTGAAGACATACAATGGGGTTTAGGTAAACACCCTGATTCTCTCACTGGTTACTTCCATTAATATGATCTGTTTGCTATATGAAATCTGAATTGTAAAACAAGAGATTCACAAAGAAATCCTATTATTTTTTTTTATCCTTCTCTCTTTTTTTTTTCCCTATAGTGGAAATACAAGACCTGCACAAGGATGTAAACTTGCTTCATTTATAAAAAGTGGTTTCTTGGTTCATATTGCCTAATTTCTGCATGCAGAAGACAACATTGGTGTGTTTTTCAGGAGTTTTTTTCATTGTTGTTCACATGCTGCATAATATTTTGTTGATGAAAATTTTAGAGCATGTTGTACTGCAAAGACTTGGCATCTACATACTACTGAATGCTGAGACTACCTCATCTAAGGATATAATTTTCTAAAAAAGAAGGCTGTTTGAATCTATAGTCAATCAAGAAAATGAACAAGTGCATTTAACAAGCAGTAGGAGGATGTTTAATCTACAGTGAAAAAATATAATTTTCAGTCATTTAAAGCCATACATCTGTTCTGTTCAGCTATGAAGGACTGATTCTCTTCTTACTTAATATGAAGTAAGTCAGGAGTATAAAGGCTTATACCAGTGTAAAATCATGATTGAGGGAAAAAGTATTCAGGGCCCCTTTATACTATGGCCACTATTTTCCCAAAATACATAATGGTCAAATCTAAAAGGACCATTTTGTGGGCAATTTAAAGCTATAGATACACTTGCAGTACAGAACATGTTTAATAAGAAAAAAACTTTGTCTAACTAATTTGTCCAAAACAGTGGGCTGAGTGCAGGATTGCTAATGTTACTGATTTTAATTGTTGTGGGCCCAGTTCACTATAAAAATTCTGTTCATCTCTTTAGTGGAAGGAAGGGGTAGTTATTGGGAGGCAGGAATCTTCAGATGGCAATATTTCCTGAAGAAAATAATGATGAAGTAATGTCATTTTTCTAACAGCACAAAAATATATTTGAAATAAGAGATTGCATTGCCAATGTTAGGTCCTCTGCTTTGCCTTGCTTCACAGGATCACAGAGTTATTAGGGTTGGAAGGGACCTCTGGAGATCATCCAGTTCAACATCCCTGCAAATGCAGGGTCACCCAGAGCAGGTGACACAGGAACATGTCCAGGTGGGTTTGGAATGTCTCCAGAAAGGGAAACTCCACAATCTCCTTGGGCAACTGTTCCAGTGCTTTGCCACCCTCAGTGTAAAGTTCTTACTCATATTGAGGTGGAACTTCTTGTGGTTTAGTTTATGGCCATGGCTCATCATCATTTCACTGGGCCCTACTGAAAAGAATCTGGCACCATCCTCTTGGCACTTGCCTTTAAGGGATTTGCATGCATTGATGAGATCCCTTCTAAGTCCTCTTCACTAGACTGAACAGGCCCAGCTCCCTCAGCCTCTCTTCATAAGAGAGATCCTCCAGCCCTTTAATCAAATTTGTGGCCTCTGCTGAACCCTCTCCAGTAGCTCCTTGTCTTTTTTGGACTGAGGAGCCCAGAGCTGGACACGGCAGTCCAGATGTGGCCTCAATAGGGCTGAGACGTAGGATCACCTCCCTTGACCTGCTGGCCATGCTCTCCCCAGTGCAACCCTTCCTGCTGTGCCATCATCCTGTTGTCCTTGATATCCCTTGCCAGATTCAATTTCAAGTGGGCCCTGACCTTCCTTGTCACGTTTCTGAATACTCCGATGATGTTCCTATAGCGTTACCATGTGACCTGTCCCTTTTTCCAAATTCCATAATTTTTTTTCTGTTTGATATTTGGTAGAAACTCTCTCCTCACCCGTGCAGGTCTCTTGCCCTCTTTGCTCGATTTCTTGCTTATAGGGATACACTAGTCTTGTGCTTGGAGGTTCACTGAAAGAATAAATATTTTTCTTATCTTTTAACATTGCTAAAATGTATTCTAACTTCAAATAGACAAATGGTTGATAACTGTGGTGGGTTGAGCTTGACAGGGTCCTAGTTGCACTCTGTCCTCAGCTGGACAGGAGAGAGAAAAAAATTATAATTAAAGGCATGTGGGTCAAAATAAGGACAGGGAGAGATCATTCACCAGTTACCATCACAGATAAAATGGACTCAGGAAAATTAATTGAATTTCTTACTTATTAAATCAGAGTGGAGTTACAAGAAGTGCAATCAATTATTAAAAGCACCTCCCCCTCACCCTTCCCTTCTTCCTGGACTCAACTTTGCTCCCAGTTTCTCTACCTCTTTCCTTTCAGTGGTGCAGGAGTACAGGGAATGGGGATTGCAGTCTGTTCATCCCACATTGTCTCTGCTGCTCCTTCTTCCCCACCACAGGGGGTCCTTCCCATGGGAGACAGTCCTCCATGAACTTCTCCAATGTGAGTAGTTCCCATGGAGAGCAGTTCTTCACTGCCTGCTCCAATATGAGTCTCTCCCACAGGGTGCAATCCTTCAGGAACTGACTGCTCCAGCATGAGTCCCCCACGGGGTCACAAGTCCTGCCAGCAAACTTGTTCCAGCATGGACTTCCCACGGGGTTTCAGCCTCCTTTAAGCACATACCTGCCCTGTCATGGAATACCCCCATGGGCTGCAGGGGCACAGCTTCCTCACCATAGTCTTTACTATGGGCTGCAGGGGAATCTCAACTCCAGCACCTGGAGCACCACCTCCTTCTCTTTCTTCACTGGCCTCAAGTGTCCTCAGGACTGTTTCTCTCACATATTCTCAATTGTCTCTCCAGCTGCAGTTTCACAACATTCACCATCCCCTTTCTTCTTAAATATGTTATTCCAGCGGAGTTACTACCATTACTGAAGGGCTCAGCCTTTGCCAGTGGTGGATCTATCCTGGAACCAGATGGCATTGACTGTCAGTCATGAAGGAAGCTTCTGAAAATTTGTCACAGCCCTCTGCTACCAAACCCTTGCCACACAAAGCCAATATAAATGATATTTTTGTCCTTATGTTCCATTATGAAGAAAGTTAATACTAGGTAACATAGGTAGCAGAAAGAAGAAAATCTGTTTATTGCATGACATATTAAAGCAGGAAACATTCATAATAGAATCATAAGTGTTATATGTGCTGATTTGAAAAATCGGAGGAAATTAATTTAGAGCAATCATTTCTAGCAACAGACAAGGCACAGTTCTGCCTTAGCAGGACAGCTGGCAGCTGGGAGGATGTCAGTAATTCAGTGCCAGTCTGCAACAGCTTTCTTTCATTGAAATAGAGGTGTTAAAACCAAACTAGATTTGCAATTGGGAATGCAAAATACGAGCATGTCATTGTCTCTGTCGGCATCAGAAATGGAAATGTGGATATGCTTCCCGGTTATTGTTCATTTCTTTTCTCATCACTGAATCATTGTCAAGACTGAAACCATTTTAGTAATGCCCATCTCTGGAGATCTCTCTCTAGAATCTTCCCAAATTCTTTTACCTTACAGATCCTATACTTCTCTGTTCGAGATGATTACAATATTTTGGTGTTTGTTATTGTGGATCTTCTTTATTCCACACAGAAGAATTCTTTTCCACTATTTAGTTTTAAGAAAATACCTTCCCAGACTGTAAAAACTTGTCATGCCTCCTTTTAGTTTACTCTTGCTAGTGGTGTAGTCAAAACCACATAAGAACATTAAATACCAAGAGTACACAGATTAGAGGTAATTTTGTTGCACCCTAATCTAAACCCATTCTGGTGATTCCTGCTAGTCTCCTTTGCACTTTAAATGGATTTCCTGTCTGGTGCCAGGGTGTGGTTTCACTCTGGTGAACTGCTGTAACATGTAGCCCCTGTGGTATTTATGCTTGAACAGACATAAATGTCATGTAAGTTACTTTGTCCAGCTGCAGCTGAGGCATCTAGAAAGTGCTTCCCTGGCTTAAAGAAAATGACTGAAATGTCTAAATGCCAGTATAAAGTTTAAATTCTGGTGCATAATTCTTAGTTTATTTTCAAAATGATACAGCTTCTTGAAGAAAAAAAAATTATAGAACTCTCAACTTAGAATTTCTAGAAATAAAACAACAAATTCATGTTGCTTCTTATTGTCGTGGCCACTAGTCTTGATCCCACACTAAGTCCTGAATTCATTTGCCTTTACTAGAATGAAGTGCTGAATTTTTGAGTATTAGGCTGAGCATTAATATTTCTAGCTTTAATGGAGGACTCAAACTGCCCACAAATACGTATTTAGTGCCATTTTAGATACCTAAGATATCACCCCTTTGTCATCAGCTGATGCTTCAGAAGCATGTCGGTTCTGTATTGTATCCAGATACTTTGGACATATTTGGGCACCTTATATAACAGTAGAAATTTTCTTATTGAGGAAGCTAAATTACATCTTAAGCATATATAATGTAGATTGTATTCATTTCAGTCAGTTGTGGAGGCCACCGTTGTAGTTAGTGTAGATCTTGTCAACAGTCTTTGAAGTTTGTATATAATTCTTCTAAACAAAAGTAAACCTTGGGGCAAGAATTGCATCTCAAATGCCAATGGCTGTAAGAATTACATCTCCACAGACTGTGAACGAAGCCAAGAGAGGTCTCTGCAGCTATAGCTCTTCACAGTATGCATCCATCTTTAGCCAGAATAATATCCCACCTTTATTTTTTAAGTCAAACTCACTGAAGAGGCACGGGCACCTGTAGATCATTATCCAGAACCCAGCTCCCATTCTGAGGTATCAGCTCATTCTTTTGTCTGAATGTAAAGGCACACAGGTGGTTTGATTCAGGTCCCCACACATGGGCTTCTAAAACCATCAAAGATGTTCTGGCTCTGTGATATCCAAAACACCTGCAGAACTGGTTTGACACAGAACTTATGAAGGATCTGACCTCTTGGTTGGTGGTCAGGTAAGGTACAGCAAGGCACTTCAAACAGTACCAGATACTTCTATGTAGCCCAAGTTGTCTGAGCTAACTGTTTCATGTGTTTGGGTAGAGTGAAATGGCTCAAAAACTGCAGATAGACCTTGTTCCAAATGACAAAAGACCCCAAGGTGAACCTTCTCTCTTACAGTCAATGTTATTAAGTGGTATCCGTTTGCAGGTGATGTAACTCCTTTTGGCAGTGTGTGCATGCAGACACATATTATATAGTTGCTTTTAATTACACAATTATAACATGTTAGCGTCATTTTCTGTCTGTAATTTCAACCCCTCAACTTTCAACTTTCTCTTTCCTTAATTGATCTGAACTGCCAATAAAAAAGGTGGTGTTTTGAAAGCTAATCAACTGACAGTACTAGCTTTTCTCCAGCAGAAAAAATATAGTAATTTTTGTTTTTGAGAACCACATAATGTATCTCAGGGTTAAAGAATTCTTCCTGCATGTATTACCTTTCACTGATTCACAGAAATTTCCACTGTCCTCTGTTGTATCCACTCCATCAGTTACCTTTTATTTTTAATATCTCCCTGGAAATTTTTTCACAATATTATATTTAATTAATCAAAGTAACTTTAAAATCAAGAAAAGTGATAGAGAATGGGTTTATTCCATAAAAGAGGTAGCAGTGGGAAATATGTACATCTCTAGAAAGCACATGATTCTATGATAAAAAGGTAGACTAACTATTTCCATTCATTAAATCCATTAGAAATTATTTTTGAATAATATATTGACTCATGGAATGGTTTGGGTTTGAAGGGACCCTAAAGATCATGTAGTTCCAACCCCCCTGCCACGGACAGGGACACCTTCCAAGTTGTTCAAAACACTGTCCAGCCTGGTCTTGAACACTTCCAAGGATGGGACATCCATGACTGTTCCAGTGTCTCACCACCTTCCTAGTTCAGGGTGTGCAGAAGGGTTGCATTTTGTAATGAAGCAAAGTATAAGCCTGTGTGTACATCCAGATTTTTACAGCAGGCAGATGCAAAGGTGCATTCAACATTATGAACATTAAGTCCTTTAGGAGATTTTCAATCCTCTTTTACCGGGGTTTTTACTCAAGTTTTCGTCTCTGGATTTATGTAAATGTAATAGTGTGTTTTTTTTCATTGTTTTTTTTTTTTGTTTGTTTTTCTTTTTTAGGTGATGAAGACTGCCATCAGCTGAACAGAATTAACTGTATGAGCACTGGGCACAAATATCTCAAAATTAACAATGTTTAACTTTTGTTTTTCTTATGAAAGATAGAACTTTAATTTTTCTATTTTCTCCACTTCTTAACTATGTATGGGAACAGGCCTTTAGGAGTTGTATCAATAATCAGTGAATGTTATTTAATTGAATACTGTTTATACATTTGATTCCTTAATAGGCAAAAAGAAATAGTCATGAATTAAGGCATTCTTCATTGAAGAAAAATTAAGTATTTTATGTAAATATACAGATTTAATATATATGGAGCATGTTCTTGGTTTAAACAGAAAACAGAAGAAGGGAAAAAAAGAATCAAGGAGTAACTGAAATATTGAAAAGAAGGTGGATTGAGAGTCAAGTTTCTGAGCATTTTGTATGTGATTATTTAGAGTCAAGTTTCTGAGCATTTTGTATGTGATTATGTAGAGGAATATATAGAGGTATATTAGAGGAAGCCATGTAATTCACTATATAATTGCCAGATACAGAAAAGATTCAAGTTAGATCAATATGTCCTTTTTTGGCCACCACTGGTGTAGCGAGAAGGTCGCGTTTCCAACTCGCCTCAGCATCTTGTTGCCACTTTGTAGTTGTCCAGTTTTCCTTCTGCCTCAGTCACTGTAGCCACAGAGACAGCCGCTAATTCTGAGCACAGTGAGTTCCCCAACCAGACTCAGTGGTCACAAGCCCTAAACATCACTGACAATTTCATCTGCTTTGAAAACCAATTCAGACCAAGCAGTTATGACTATCTCATTTAAGTCAAGCTTAAGTACTCCCCTGAAACCATAAACTAAACTGATTGTGTGGCATCACTGAGTTATTTTCAGCTTTTCTTTGTTAAGAAAAAAAGTGGGGCTCCAGCATCACACAACAGACTTGCTACTCCCTGGGTGGTTTAGCACGACTGAAAGACAAAGCCTCAGCATGGCAATCTCTTGGCACACTCAAAAGGAAGTGTCGAAAATTTGCTTCTGGTAACATATATTGTTCTACTGTTTAGCTTCCATGGAATTTTTCTTTAAGTTACACACTCCAAACTCTTCCTTTCTTTAAAAGTTAAGACTGAAGTGTAAACTTAAAGACTACCACTCTATTTGTTAAAACCAATGAAAAATAAGAGCGTGTATTGTTGCAGGCAGCTAATTAGCTGGCTTTTTAGTAGAGATATGCATAATTGATTATAAATTATGACACAGAATAATACAAATTCAGGACTAAAGGTGCATGCTCCATCTAGGCAGCATGTGGGCATTTTTTTAAGCGTAATAAGATCAGTGAAACATGTTATTTTGGGCCTACACTATTGCACCTCTAGCCAGAAGCTATAGCTTCTAATAAGAGGTTGATGATCTGTGTTCAGTTTTAAAATAACTCGCTTCTTTTGATCTGCAGCTGGAACTCATCTAAGTTTGACTCAAATTTTGCATTTTCTCTTGTTCTGCTCCCCTCTGCTTTTTATCTAGAGGTTCAGAAAAAGGTTGCTCTGACTCGGCTAGTATTGTATGATAAAAATAGAAAGGTTCCATTGTATGGGACAATTCAGGGAGATATCACATGCAATGTAAATAAATAATGCAAGGCAAGACCATATCTCCTGCTGGACCTGAACTGAATATGGTAGTTATCCCCAATCTCGACTGGTAGCTTCTCAATTTAATTAGAAAACAAACTCTGATGTTTCCATTGGTGTAAACATGTAGTCATCCCCTCAACATTATTACAGTAAAGTCTGATTTTCACAGATGTAGCTGGGAGTAGAGTTTAATTTAAATTGATAGTTCCCATTATGTTTTTAATCACAAAGAGAAGGTCCTTGACACTTCTTTGTCTTAGCTTTTTCTTAAGGAAAAGGCAAAATTAAAAAATAGATCTAAATATTCCATTCAGCTATTTAGAGAGACCAAATTCTTAAATCTTAGACTGATTTGTGATTTTTTTCTACACATAGTTCAACTGTATAGAACCAAAACAAAATACTTCATCTACTCTTTTTATTGTTAAATATATTCTGTAAATGCTGGATTAAACCCAGCAACATTAAGTGAAGAGTAAATGAAAAGGCATCTCCAGCTTCACCTACTGAAATAAAAATATTTTTCTTTTTTCCAGTGTCTTCCCAGAAATAAGAGACGGATTAAAATATATTTGGTATGTGCTTTTGTGGATATATTCAAACACAGTGAAGAAGTTTCTATTTAGATGTATGCTAAAAGCATGCAGAAAAGCCTTTATAAAGAATTGTTGATTAGCTGTTAATTAAGATTTTATTAGAGTTGAATATAAAATACATTGTATCACACTAAATTGATTTGATTTTCATAAACGATCTTTTTGCTGTGATTTTGAGGCTGAAGATTAGAAGGCTCAGGAAGATTTTTTCAACGTGTAAAAGTACTAATGATAGGAGTAATGAAAATGGAGCCACACTTTTCTTGGTGAGAGGCAGTAAGAATACAGGAGGTAACAAACCCAAAATGACATACAAGAAATTGTGTTTAAATGTAAGAAAATACTTTTTACCCTGTGTGTGGTCAAACACTGGAACAGCTTGTCCAGGGATGCTGTGCAATCTCCATCATGAGATATTGAAACCCACCACAATATGGTCCTGAGAAATCTGCTATAGCTACCACTAAAGTGAGCTGGGGGTTAGACTGGATGACCTGCACGTGGTTCCTTGAAATAGAAAAATACTGAAAAAAAAAAAAATCTGTTTTGTTAAGACAAAGTTGTCAAGGGTTGAATAGAAGTTTCTTTTGCCTCTGCAACTTTCAATGCTAGTAGCAAAGTCATGGCTAAGACAAATGTCTTTTAATAATGTTACTTCAGCATTGTTGTCTGGAAGAGGAACTCATGTCTGAAAAGGCATAAAAAGTAATTATCTTCTGACCACTCCTGTTTCTTTTTTTCCTTCAACAGCTCATCAAGATATCGCATGTACCCCCACTCCCATGGAGAAACAAAGCCTGTCCTTGTTCATTTAATTAAATGTCATTTTAAATGAAGCAAACAGTGAGAGAGCTCAGAGAGACTGGGGAATCTTGTCTGGTAAGTAAACTTGTATTTTAAAACTATGTTTGGGAACATATGGGCAGTCTGTCTTATAAGGGCTAGAAAATATGCCTGGACACGCTGAGAAACACGGGTAAGCATATTTAATACTGACAGCTCTTCAGTGGCTATGCCTCTTCCATCCAGAGTACTTTCCTTCCATTTTCCTTTCCTTTCTGCTCTTCTCCAGGGACACAACAGGCACAGTGATATTCTAAGATGTACAGGACTGCTCCTGCTCTTCCAGGGACTCTGTAAAGATGTCTAAAGTTGGTGTCATGGTTTAGCACCCTGGCTGGCAACTAAATGCCACACAATCAGCTTCTCAGACCCCACACCTCTACACCCTATGGTGGGGGAGTAAATTGGAAAGGAAAGTAAACCCTGTGTGTTGAAATAAAAATAATTTAATATTTGTAAATAATAGAAAAATAATAATAATAGTAATAGCAATAGTAGTAATAACAACAGCAACAGCAACAATAATAATAATAATAGTAATAATAATAGAAGATGAAGGTGATGGTGATGATGATGATGATTATGAGAAGGAGAGGGAGGCAGAGTAACAAAACCCAAAAGAAACAAGTGTTGCACAATACGGTTGTTCATCACCTGCTGGATGATGCCCAGCCCATCCCTGAGAAGTGATCAGCCCCTGATGGCAAACTCCCCCCATCCTCACACTGCTCTCCTCACAGACCACTGTGCTCTCACACATCTCTCCCCCCACACCTCTCCTCCCTCACACATCTCCACCCTCACATCCCTGTCTCCTCACAAACCAGTCCACCCTCACGTGTGATCTGTGCTGTGAAATATCCCTTTGGCCACTTTGGGTCACCTGTTCATGTTTCCCCCCAGCTTTTTGTGCAGTTTCTCAGTAGCTGAGCATGAGACACTGAAAAGTCCTTGATTCAGAGTAATCACTACTTAGCAGCAACATCGGTGTGTTATCAATTATATTCTCATACTAAATCTTAAACTCAGCTCTGTAACATCTACTAAGTGGAAAATTACCTCTGTCCCTTCCAAAACCAGGATGCCTGGTATTGCAGCTTCTCCTCCAATAATGGTTGAGAAGGAGAAGACCTGGTGCAAGCCCATGTGCCAACCTGGAACCTGATCTAAAATCACTGTCTTGAGCTTGTTTATATTTTACTTTGAAATCCTCGTCTGTGTCAGTGACAGAAAGAAAAACAGCTAATGGAGAGATAACCATGTATATCTCTCATATAAATAACCTACCTAAGACACCAAGGCACAGATAGTGCATTTTCAAGTTTGCTATGGGTTTTAAAAGAAACCATAAAAATAGAAGGAACTATATTAGTAACACTGAAGAGCTGCAGTTGTTTCTTTCGATAGATGCAAGGATATGTCAACAGAGATCGCAGGATAACACCGTGCAGCATGTGATCTGTCCAGATCTAATGCTCATTTTCTGAAATTATTGTGGATCAGTGCTTTTTATGGTTGTAAATTATAAAACTAACTTTGTTTTGGCAGTTTGCAGTTCTCACCGCCAGCTGAAGGTAGGAGGAAAACTAGTCCTCTTCCCTATAAAATTACTGTTTCTTGATACACATCAGCCACCAGGGCAGTTAATGCCACCCAAATAGTTGAATCTGTTCCAGAATAGATGGAAAACCAAGACTAAGATAAAAGCTGAACTGATCAGAAGGTTGTTTAGCATGATTCATGATTATAAAGATGAACTTACTGAGAATCCATAATTAACTATCTGAGCCCCCAACCAGAACACAGATAATTTTAAGATGCTTGTGTAAGTCCTTGAGAGCCCCTTTGAACAGCTTGGAGTCAAAGCCTTAGGACAGGTTTTTCCTCATTCTGCTTTCACTTCTGCCACCAAAACTGTACTGTTTCTCCTACCAACACAGTGACATCCATGTTAGTACACAGATGCAGTAGTAACACTGATAGTGGGAACAAGAAAACACTAGATTTGTAGGTCTAGCTGCATAGAGGATGGCATTACAAGGGGTAAATAAATTCTGTGAGGCCTGACAGGAGGTGAACTTAGAAGGGTACAAAATTACAGCAATTTGTTCCATGAATCTACAAGGATTATTTCCAGTCACACCATGACACGCTTGCATAATTTGTGACTGAGCATAAGCTGGCAGTGATTTTTATTATATTTTTGAACAGGAGAAAATGTTTTCACAGTAGGACCAGTGCAATAGGATTGTAGAGTCAGACATGCTGTCTGTGATATAAAGTACTCAATAAAATGTGAATATGGATGACTTAAGATACTGCTTATGCATATGAATGAAGAGAGAGAAGAGGCAGAGAATGACACAAAGAAGCATATTTGTACCCACAGTGAAGTCAATGGTAACTTTACTGTTGTTTTCGATGCCAGAAGAAATTACCAGACTCTTTCAAAAAATGGTTTGTCCCATCTATCTGGATTTTAAAAGACTGTTTTTCTCTTCCATATTCCAGATCTTGACCAAACTACAGAGACACAGGTAAGAGTATTAATTTCATGGAGAAATGAGGAACAGAAAAGAGTAATTTGGCTACACAGTACCGATCATTTCCTTCAGAGCACAATATGTAACAGTGACAACGCTGCTCTTCCTACCTGCTGCTACTTCTAATAACATTTTACACTATTCCTAGTGCGCAAAATAGTAGAACAAGTGTACTAGATAGCATGAAGCATAAAATAATTCACACTTTTGTTTTAAAATTTGTTAGCTATCACAGGTCCAAGGCATACCCATGGCATTGAAGGAAGTTCCAGTGTCATCTGTGCAGCTGAGTTTTGAAGCAGTACTTTGAATATTACCTGGAAGTTCTTTCGCAAAGTAAAAGGAAAAGCAGAAAGATTATAAAAATTTATATCATATTTATATTTGTCTGTTATTATAATTTTATTATATTATTATTTTGATAGTGCCTAATATGCAGGAAAAAATTGTCCCTCTCTAGGTTAAGGCATTAACAGTGTTATTTCTTCCATGTTCCTAACAGTGCTGTTCTATGAACTGCTAAGTCTTTTGGACTTTTCATGATGTTCAGCAAAATCATGCCTTTACCTGATCTCGTCTTATTTTTCCAACAAAAATTTGATATCACACAAAAAATCTGTTTGTAATTGTACTAATTGGTTGTATTCTCCACACTCAGCTAGACACCATTCTCCCTGTGCACTAATGGCCTTTTAATAGGCAAATGGGAGCTTGAGAAAGGCAATTAGAGATATGTGCACTTGACAGAGTGGGTGGATTCTAGCTGAGGGTGTTGACCATTTTTATTTACAGGACAACACTATACATTTAAGTAACCATGTGCTACTAGCGCAGAAAAGAATTGTTCATAAATGGCAAAATTAGGCTTGGAAAAAGCCATCTGTTATTTTAAAATCTCAGGTCTTCAGTTCCTTTCTATTCCATTTCGGTTGTTTTGATTTAATTATGTTTCCTTAAGCAACATGGTAGCTGTGAAACAAAAATAGTGTTCAACAATATAAAAGGTAAATCCAACCTTTCAAATAAAGTTCAAGCTTCCTGCCAGGTCTCCGAGTGGTTTTGTCCTATGTTGCTAATTCTGGTGTTCTCATTCCCTCCCACTTCTTTCTTGTCACTTTACTGATCTCTTTAGGCTTTCTGGCTTCTTTTTTATTTCCTTACATATTTCATAGTGCCCTTTCTGCTTCAAATTCTGTTTTTCCCTAAGCTCTAGGTGTTCTCTTCTGACCCTCCTAATCCAGTCTCCAGTTTTGTCTCTTCTGTGCTCTGTATATTCGTTATGAAAGATGTGAAAGGTTGCTCCTCTGGAATTTAGGCAAGGATAAATAGAATGGTCTGTGTATATAAGACTACACAATATGAAATTTTAATAGTATCCAGTATTCAATTCAGCCTCACAGTAGGGCCACAAAGCAAATAATTATTTGAAAAGGTCCCTGATCTGTGCTAAATCACTGACTGTATTTTGAAAACATTTAGGATTTAGGACACTGATTGAAAGGGCCATAACAACACAAAGAATGTTGTGGCCATTTAACTACAGGTGATCAAGATGAAGTGCTTAGATTTTTTTNTTTTTTTTTTTTTTTTGCTAACACATATGTAGTCTAAGTTCCCCATCAAAATTTTCAAAAAATACTACTGGGTATCTATTTTTGTTAAATTTTGTGAACCAGTCAGTTAAAAATCTACTGGATTGATAATAAAAACAAGACAAAACAAAACCACACAGCTTTCCCCCACAAAACCCCATACTTTTATTTAGTTTCAAGTGTCTTATACATTGCATTAACAGCATACTTATATTTTCTTCAGGCCAAGGGTGGTTTCAAGGTCATAACCTTCCAATGAATACATCAAGAAGGTATTTAGGCCTTAAACTTCTAATTTTAGGGGTCAAAGTATAAGCTACACTGTCTCAAAGTTATTTCTTTTGTTGTAAGACTTTCAGTTTCTTATTGTTACTAATGTGACTGTGAGCTATTTAAGATTAAGTAACAATTGAAAGAATTCCGTGGGCCACAATAACCAACTTTGAGGTACCTGAAACTTTATGTGGAGCAAAGGTCCCTTCATGATGCATTTACAAATCTAGACATCTCAAAGCCAGTCACATAACAACAAACATCCTGGCTGATAAAGCTCCTAAAGTCAGACATTACTCAGGCACTGCTATGATTTTAAATTGTCTTCTAAGGAAACAGATTTATTTCACACTGTCCATCTGCCTCTCTAGTAATTTTCTGTCTGTCAGTCTGATCGTATGTCTTTGATTAGTTGATACATTTCAGCTCAATTCTAAAGAACAAAAATTGCCAAGCTTCCAAATTCCTAGAAGTTTCTTGAATTAAAGTGTTTAGATTGTTAAGAAAGTCCATAATAGGACCATATTGGGGAAAAATTAGATTTTCAATTAAAAACAGTTTCAACTGAACATTTTCATTCTTTTTTGTTTGTTTTTCCATACTTAGCTAGCAGCTGACTGGTTATTATTCCCACAGAAACCATTCCACATGGTAATGCATAATAAAGCTCTGGAAAGCACAGTTATGAGTTGGTACTGAAGATAAGCTGGGGAAAAAACAGCACAAAGAGAAAGAGATATCCAATTGCTTTTGGGTGGGCACAAAAAGGTGATGGAGAAGGGAAGAGCAATGAGGAGAAACTTCAGCCTTGGTAATGGAGCTAAAAATGAATATAAAACACCAGCATAAAAGTGGACAAAACTCTCCCAACTACCAAACACATTTATTATAACAATTTACAGAACATTTGTCCAGCAAGTCTGAAACATGTTGCAAATGCTCATCTGCCACAGGTGCCCTCTTACAGCAAGACATTGCAATGGCCAAATGAGTTGACCAGAAAGACTAGAGTGAAAGACTACATCCTACCTTAGAGCTTAAGGGACTCATCATGGGAAGTCAGTTTTGTGTCTTTCCTCTTTTGAAAACAATTTTTATATTTTAACTGAAGCCATCACTGAATCCCTGGAGATGTTCCAAAACAGGTTGGATGGGGCTTTGAGCAACCTTTCCTAGGGAAAGGTTTTCTGCCCATGGTGGAGAGCTTGGAAACAGATGATTTTTAAGGTCTCTTACCACCCTAATCATTTTGTGACTCTATGAATTACACCTCCAAACCATTCCAAGGTAGAAGTCATCTCCACTGTTGCATCATTCTTTTACTCTTGGGATTATCTTAATAAGAAAACTACAATGAAAAAATGTCTATCCCTCTATGTCACCTGCAAAGACCTCAAGCTGGACAATTTATATTATGAAATCTGATGCCTTAGGGTTTTCATGAATTTGTGGATTTTTATACTTCTATGTAGTTTCTTGCATTTTGAGTAGCTAACGACCTCTAACCCTGTGCTAGCTGTCTTAAGGGTCAGATGATAGCTGGAACACCATGCCTGGGAAACATGTACCAGAGCTAAGACAATTAGATACCATATTAGTCAAAACAAGAAAGCCAAAGCCCGGCAACCTTGGAGAAGCTCCAATAAAGGAAAGTGGTGTGAAGATGATGATAAAGGATGAAGTAAGGGTCTTAAGACCTCCAACTCAGTTCTAGGAGAGATGTGCCATGGGGTGGTCCCAAGGGAAGTTCTGGGTATGGACATTTCCTAGATTGGATGCAACCTTTAGATATGATAATTGAGCAGTGTTATAAAGTCAGTATGCTGCCACATAGACAGAGCTTTCCCAGCTTCTACACCTTGTTGACATTTCTCTCTCTCTCACACACACACACACACACACACACTCTGTTGCCCAGCCTCGTGTGGTGCTCTGTGTTCCTCCCCCCACCGAAAAGGGGCAGGGGGGAACCTCAGAAGAACTCTGCTTGCAAAGGGGGGTTTTTCCTTCCCTTGCTCTCCTAAGGTGGGGGGAGAAGATGTTTCCCCTTCCTTGTTTTCCTGGACCGGAACTCAAGAACCTCAAATCCTGCTTGAAGGAAGACGAGACCAGTAATGGGAACTGGGTACCAGCTTGAGCTGCTGGGGTAGCTGAGCTGCAGGGCAGCAGCTGCAAAAGGGAGTTTCTCCCTTGTTTATAGTGGATTGGGAGGTGAGCTGACTTGGGCCCAGATGTTGCAAGAGTCAGTTTCCCAGCCTGTAGGTGAAAGGGTCTTTCACCTGGGAGGGGCAGGTTGTTGTCCCTTGTTTGCTTCAGTAAGGCATGACAGAGTGGCTCAGGGTTGGCTGGATACAGCTGGGAATGAAAGGGACACCTTTTGGATTAATTTACTCTGCATGTTTTGAAGGGGTGGTGCTTGGAAAAGAGCTCACATGGTATTCTGAGGCTGTGAGTTCAACCTAGCACCGGTCTTTTCTATCTGTTACTTGTCAACACATGTTGTGCTCTTTTATACTCTTTTATACTCCTTTGTATTTTGTAACCTTAAACTCTATAAGTAAAAGAACTCTTCTCTACTTTACCCACATAAAGTTGTCTAGGAAAGTTTTTTTTCTTTCCCCTTACAGCAAAAAATCAGAGATCCCAAGTTCTTAAACCCATTCAGGGTCTTGGAAAGGAATCTAACTTTTATGACTTATTGTATCTTCATTTTTCCCCAGTATAGAGAGAACCACAATCACAGTCTGATGACCACCAAGCCAATAAAGCAAATTATTCACCTTAGAAAACCAGTATATAATACAGATTGCTATTGTAGGAGTGAGTTTTCAAGGTCTGAGAGTATTTGTCTTTTAGAGACAGATGGGATTTTGCTACATACCTTTAACATTTAGCAGGATGAGAGGAAGACTGATCTTTGTGTCAAGATGTTTGTGATGCTGATAGAGTATATACTGAAAAATATTTTTTTTACATATTTTTGTTTTTTAAGCAGTAAAACACATCTCTCTAAAGATGGTAGGATTTGATATTCTGTTCATTTTCATTTCTCCCCACTTAACATTAACTTTCCCTTTCCTTACTGTTAAGAAAATAATAATATGCTTAAATTACTACAGGTAGTATAAAAATATTTAGATACTGAGTAGAAGTTCCTCCCCCTTCCTTTACATCCTCAAAACCCTTATATGTCATTGAGCCACAGGTTCATTAAGGTTGGGAAAGACCTACAAGATCATCAAGTCCAGCCTTCCATGCCCATTAAACCATATTGAGAAGCACAACATTCACTTCTTTTTGAACAATTCCACTAGGAAGGAAATGGTGAAAGATATATGTCTTTGTAATTGTTGCTGGTTAGCACAACACCCTATTAGATGCTGAACTGCAGGACCAGAAAGGTAGTGATGCACATCAGATATGATAATAACAGAAGAGAAGGTAAACAGAGCAATCCAGAGTGGACCTGTGCAGGACTGGACTTGCACCTTTCAAATCATAGAAGCTCTGACATTGATTTCAAGCTTGCAGTCATCTTGTGAACTGCTGTTCATTTTCTGCAATATGTTTTCATTAACAGTATGTCTTCTTTTTTAGGCAATACACCATCATTAATTCTGAGCTGCTGCATTCCTCAAGACACTCAGCTCAAATCCAAGCTTAATGAGGCACACAGAGAGTTGTGTATGAGGAAAATGAAAATGGAGAAGGAAAAAAAGGAAAAAAAAATAAGGAAAACAAGGTATGGAACAACACAGTTTTGTCAAAGTGTTTGAGGAATAAATTGAGTTTAAAGAAACTCCAGTCCCCCTCCATTTGCCTTTATCATAAGTGCATCCAAGACTGAGCTTGAATATTTCCTCCTTATCTTGATGAGTTTTGTTTTGTTTTATGAGGGAGCTGATGAGATATTCCATCATCCAATGGGAGCTGATGAGTTATTCCATCATCCAATGGAATCTGATGAACTCTGATGTTCTTCTCAAGAACAAGGAATTTGGAAGGTATAGGTTGTCCTGGTAGGTTAAACAGCTAAGTGGTTAACATGAACTTTCTACAAATGTCAGAAAATAGAAAGCACTGGTGTTTTAAAATATTTTAAACCTTCTTTGTTTCTGGCAGTGGGAAGTCATTTAGACTGATGCATCTGCTGGATTCCTAGATGTAGAAATAATTCTTTAAGCTCTTTTAAGCAGCATTATTCCTGCACATATTTATATCATCTGCTATGCTTTGAGCATTAATGGTTAACTAATAGCAATAAAAATATTTATTCATGACATGGAAAACTACCAGCAGGGAGTTTAACTTTTTTTTTTTTTCCCAGAAGGAGAGGAATGATAAAACAATGAAATAAAATGGGGAAAAAATTGCCCTACCAGTGAAATGAGCTGAGTTTGAATTAGTACAGTGACTTTTCCTGGACTCATTTTATTTGATTTATTGCTGCTAGTTCTTCAGTATTGCCTGTGTTAAAAGAACCTTAAAGTTTCTGTTATTTGCTTTAGGCTAATTTGATGAGGAAAGGAGACTTTCCTCTGTCTTCTTTAAAGGGTGATCCATTCTTTGCTGCTTCATCACAGTAAACATCATGGTGGTGCATCACAACTCATGCTGTTCTTCCATTTGTTGTCAACCTGAGGCCAAGGTCAATAGCAGTTTGACAGGGGTGATAATCTCACACACTTTTTCTAAATTCAGCGTATTTATTTACTTCAGGACAATAAATTTTGGTAAAAATAAGGGAGGAAACAGTCATTCAAAATCATTATTGAAATTAAACTTGATTCTTAACATATTCTTTTCTGTAAATACATAAATACATTTTATTTAATGTGATGTATGAAAATGAGATGATTAAATAAAAACTCTGCTCATATTTGGGAGAATTTGCTGCTGGTAAAGGCTGCATAGTAATAGGACAGTTCTGCAGCATTTTAATAGTGTTGATTTTATTGTTCACACAGAGATTTATCTCAGTGCTCAGAAAACAGATATTTCTCACTTTTGCATTTAAGATACTCCTTAAAATGTTGCAGGCTGCTAGTAAGGACACTAACAACTTAAGCATTTTTGGGAGTGTATAAATAGGCAGTTCATTAATTGCTGTGTGGGCAACACGCAGTCAAGTTCCCATCTGAGCAATGTCACATCTTGAGGGGGTCAAAACAGTCTGTAGTGTCCCATCTTCTCCGCTGATGATACAGAGAAATTACTGTGTGCACACCCTCGATTTAGACACATTAACTGAATTTCAAAATGTAAGAAAGGTTAACGTAGTTGCTTCCTTATAAATTTGAGGAATTCCTGTGTGTTTATTTTGCTGTTATTTCCTGACATATTTCTCACTCATTCCTCCTGTGGAAACATGTTCGTGTCACTCATTTTAATCTTGACACAGAATTTATTCTATCCTTTTTTCATTATAGCAATTTTAGTATTAACAGTAAGTTTTATAAATCTTTTTGGTTTATGTGACAAGGTTTTGGTAGCAGGGAGGCTTCAGAAGTGGCTTCTGTGAGATGTTGGAAGCTTCCCCTATGCCCAATACAGCCAATGCCAGACTCACAAGGTGGACTCACTGCTGGCCAAGGCTGAGCCCATCAGGCATGGTGTTAGCACCACTGGGTAAACATATTTAAGAAGAGGGAGAAAAAACCTGCTGTGCAACAGTAGTTGGAGAGAGGAGTGAGAATATGTGAGAGAAATAACCCTGGTCACTGAAGAAGGAGGGGCAGGAGGTGCTCCAGGCACTGGAGCAGCAACTCTCCTGCAACTCATGGTGCAGACCATGGTGAGGCAGCTGTGCCCCTGCAGCCCACGGAGGTCCATGGGGGAGCAGAGATCCCTCTGCATCTCCTGGAGGATCCCACACTGAAGCAGGTGTTTGGCCAAAGGAAGTTGTGATCCCATGGGAAGCCCATGCTGGAACAGGTTTACTGGCAGGACCTGTGACCCCATGGGGACTCACATTAGATCAGATTGTTCCTGAAGGACTGCCCTCCCCATGGAAGGGACCTATGCTGGAGCAGCTAGTGAAGAACTGCAGCCTGAGGGAAGGACTCACATTGGAGAAGTTTGTGGAGGACTGTCTCCTGTGGGAGGGACCCCACACTGGAGCAGGGGAAGAGTGTGAGGAGGAAGGAGTACACAGACAACATACGATGGACTGATCATAACTCCCTTTCACCATTTCCTGAGGTGNAGGTTTTGGTAGCAGGGAGGCTTCAGAAGTGGCTTCTGTGAGATGTTGGAAGCTTCCCCTATGCCCAATACAGCCAATGCCAGACTCACAAGGTGGACTCACTGCTGGCCAAGGCTGAGCCCATCAGGCATGGTGTTAGCACCACTGGGTAAACATATTTAAGAAGAGGGAGAAAAAACCTGCTGTGCAACAGTAGTTGGAGAGAGGAGTGAGAATATGTGAGAGAAATAACCCTGGTCACTGAAGAAGGAGGGGCAGGAGGTGCTCCAGGCACTGGAGCAGCAACTCTCCTGCAACTCATGGTGCAGACCATGGTGAGGCAGCTGTGCCCCTGCAGCCCACGGAGGTCCATGGGGGAGCAGAGATCCCTCTGCATCTCCTGGAGGATCCCACACTGAAGCAGGTGTTTGGCCAAAGGAAGTTGTGATCCCATGGGAAGCCCATGCTGGAACAGGTTTACTGGCAGGACCTGTGACCCCATGGGGACTCACATTAGATCAGATTGTTCCTGAAGGACTGCCCTCCCCATGGAAGGGACCTATGCTGGAGCAGCTAGTGAAGAACTGCAGCCTGAGGGAAGGACTCACATTGGAGAAGTTTGTGGAGGACTGTCTCCTGTGGGAGGGACCCCACACTGGAGCAGGGGAAGAGTGTGAGGAGGAAGGAGTACACAGACAACATACGATGGACTGATCATAACTCCCTTTCACCATTTCCTGAGGTGGAGAATTCAGGAGTGAAGTTAAGCCTGGAAAACAGGAGGCAGAAGGAGGGAGACACAGGGAGGGGTTTTTAAGATTTGATTTTTCCTCACTCTACTCTGATTTCTTTGGTAATAAATTAATTTCCTCAAGTCAAGTTCATTTTGTCAATGGTGACAATTGTTGATGCCAATTTGGACATCATGAGGAATTTGTTCATTGGAAAGGATGACAATCAGGTGGAAAGGAGGAGCTGAAGTTTTAGAATTGTTTAATGACAGAACAAGAATAAAATTTAAGTTAGTTCAAATTTTTTCATATGAATATTTGACTTCTGAGTTGATTTTAAAAATCTAAAGGTGGATCTCCATTCCAGACATTCAATGTCTGCTCATCTTTAATGAATAGTAGATTAAATATATTCCTGACTGTAAAATAAGCCTATAATGAAAAATATATTTAAGAAGTTAGTTAAATTTGCAGCATTTGAATGAAGTTTTGGTTTGACCAAGTTGAGAATGTTTTACCTTATATGTCTGATGTAAGAACTTAATTATACTTGCCTCTAAGGTTGAGAATTTGGCTGGCAAAAAGAATGCATGGGAATGCAAAAAAAGGCACATGAAACAGATGCCAAGGTTTTCTTACATGTCACCTACAACGCCTGCAGAAAGTGACCTTATGTAGTTTCGATTTTGCCTGTATAAAAAATGCTAATCAGACTCAGCAGAAATTATACAAGACCAGAAGAGCAAAGATTATCTACCACAGAGGAAGAGAAGCTCATTGAGTCCTCATTATAAATTAAATTGTCTATAAAAAAAAGAAATGCTCCATACTCTTTTTCTGTGTCCAAAGATAAGCAATTGTTGCTTCAAAGGGTGATGCCATATGGAAATATGAAATAGAATTTATTTTTCTGCTATTATAATGATTTCCAGGTTCTCATTTATTATAATGATAAAGTGTGTAATTCATTGATATGACTGCAAATTTTGATCCCATGCAGGCTTCTCACTATTGATGTGAAAAGTAATAAATTAGTGAAGTAAGGACAGCAAATGTTTTTACATGGCGACAGAAGGGACACTGTGAAATATGCTAAATATTTGCTATTCTTGTTACGATGGGCATACTTTAAATACAGAGATAAAAAGAAATTTGCCGTTATTTGGGGTAGTAAGATTGTTGGTTGCAGAACCAAACAGAGACCAAGACATATTTCCTCAGACTTTCAAAATATATTAAATATGTCTAAAGTAATGTGACAATTAAGTAAAAAACCTCTTTATCTCAGCATGAAAAATACCAGGAAAAGTGGTGATTTTTCTGTATAAGAGGTGTACCATTTTAACACCTGTAAATATTTTACAAGTCAGTAGGTTTTTCATTCCTCACCGGAATTTTTTAGAGCTTTGGCATGAATGAAAGTATTTTGTAAATTTTATGATAGAGCAGCTGCCATGTAGGATCCTCTGGAACAAGAACAGAGAGTCTGTGCTGTGGGTTATGACTCAAGCAAAACCAACGTTGTCTACCCTAAAGGGAACAGGTATTCCTTTCAAAACTGTTGCATGTTCATAAGATCAGACGTGACCTTCAGTATCTCATAAAGGAGAGGTGTGTCATGGCCCACCTCTCAATCCACTATAGACATCAAGGGTGCAATAAAGCTCTTCAGATTTTAGTTACCCGCAGTGCAGGTCTTTACATCTGAACTAAGTATCTAGATTCCCTCCCTGACAGGTAGTGGGGAAGATTTAGCACTTAGGCAAGCGGATTAGTCTCGTTCAGAAGTAGACATTTGCAGCAGATTACAGAAAGCATCCTCCATAGCTACTTATTTAACTTCATTGATCAGGGAAATAAGGGTGTCTTCTTCAGATGTAAAAGCCTGCACAGAACTAGGCTGAAAATGAACTAGGCTGAAAAAAGTGATGTAAAATAAAATTGTAAACAGTATACATACGCATTATTTTTATTATTATTTCAAAATTTATGCCTGTTATTATTTTTTTAACTGTTCTTCATTTCAAGATTAAGGTCCACGGACCCTGTTGGGACCTTGTGTTACATAATCTGAAAGTCTATAATAAAAAAAAAAAGAACAAATGTATTTCATTTTATTTTGTGTAGCTTATATGGATTTAAGATAAGTGTATTTTAAATAATTTTCAAAAACCTGCTTTCCCTCTTTTGCTTTGTCATTCCCTTTTTCAGTTCCTTATTATAGTGACAATAGGCACTGCATTTTCATGCTCAGCAATTCTCCAAGGATACGATATGTTGAGGAGCTGGAGTCAATGATCCTTGTGGGTCCCTTCCAAATCAGGGGATTCTGATTTTATGTCTGTAGCTAGGAATTTCTGAAGGTAATCATGTTGAGAATCCCTTTGGAAGAAATCCTAATACATTTTTGCATTTTTCTTTTGTTTGAAAATTTTGTGTCTGTTGCAGTGATAGCTCCCTTCAAGACAGTAAGTAATCTCTGAAGAATGGCACATTGTTTTCATCTACCACTTTTTCCAAGGCTTTTCTTCCCTTTTCTACCCATCTATCTGCTTATGCCTCTGCTTACTAGTAATACCTGCTGACTCATTTTTAGTATTATTTTCCCAGTTCCTCCTTTCTGTTTCTTACTTTTTAAAGCACAGCAATACCAATATTTCAAGATCCATATGATTTTATGTTAGGTAATTATTTATCTTGCTTTATTTCTTTCCTACTCACCATGGCAATATCAGTGTTTTGACTGTTCATACTCTTTGATCTCTGCTTGATTTTACATTGTGACTATTTGGAGTCTCTGCTGATACTTTGAGGGGTTCTTTTCAATTTCTGGGAGCAGACCTGCCTGAAAGATTTACCATTAGCATGCAGAAGAGATGTGTCCTAATGCTGAGGCATGGTACCTATTTGCTTTCCCTGCCTGTCAGCAGTGCTATAAGCTTCCCAAACAACACATACACTAGAAATCATGGAGCTGGTGCAGAGTTTGTGTAGGAGCCTGGGTTCCTGATTCCTCCTCAGCTCCTCCTCAGAGTCGTGGAGGAAGCACAGCAAGTTTGATACAAATCACGGAGTGGCCACTGGCAAAGGCAAAGAGACATCCCTGCCGCCTCTTTGGTCTCCACAGCATCGGTAGCTTGATCTAAGTGGTACCAGCTCCTTAGGATCCCACATCCAGTGGTGGCACTTGAATATCTTTAAATAGGAGAAAGAACATTGTCCAGTGGTTGCGCCCCCAAGAGATGATGTGGTGGGGCATGATACTGGAGGAGGGAATTGAAAACTGAAGAAGGATGAAACCTCCGTAAGGAGTTGAGGATGCAAGTGTTTCAGAACACACACCCACACAAGTTGTTTCTAATAGCAAGATCATATCAAGATCTTCCATGTTTACTTCTCACAATACATTTTCTGGCCCCATGTATCCTACTAAAACTCCTCTTCTCACAGAGATTTCTCAACTCCCCTTTCTAGACTTTCCTAGCTTTTCTCATAGCTGGTTTGCTAATTCAGTTTGGGATCAAGACACTCACATTTAAACCTATATCAGAGCTAGGAGGTCTCAGTTTCCATGGTCATCAGTGTTCAGTCAGTAAATTAAATAAAGTATAGGTACTATAGACCCAGTTTATTTCTCTAAATACCTTTGTGAAACTTCACTAAATTATTTGCACATTATTTGCCTAAATGTCACTAAATTATTTGCCCATTATCTGCCTAAACTCTAGTACTATTTGAGGTATTATCATGTACTGGTGTAGACACTGAGGATTGGGAAAAGGCTGCTTGAAGAAGAATTTAAGAAGAGACAAAAGGTACAGGAGACAGATTAAGTCAGTTTAAGTGCCTTGAATGTTGGGAACCCTTCATGTGGTCAGTGCTGGATGGATTTCTCTGTCAGGTGCTTCAAAATGCTGTGCAGGAATCCACCTGTCCTGCAGAAAGGTGAGGATCACACAGAAAACATGCGGGACAGTTTTCCAGTCTTATACCCCCCCTACTATACTCATTAGTTCTGTTCTCTTCAGTGCCCAGTATTTTGCTTTATTTGCTGTTTCTGCACTCTCTCTGCCTTCCTTCCAACAGCCAAACTTACTTCCTCCGCTGTTAGTATTTAATCTATAACTTGAGATTGCTGCTTTTTCTCATGACCATAAATAATCAAGCTATGGATTCAGCTGCAGTTGTCTGCAGTGCAGATGCTGGATTCACATTCCTGCTGGAGCACCAGAGAACTACCCAGCCCGGAGAGGATGGAAATGAGAGAATTACAAAAGCTAATGCCTCGAAGTTTAAGAGGTTTTAGCATTTCTTGGAAGATCACATCCAACACTCCCTCTAAGTGCAGGAGAAAGAGGGAATGGCTATAGGGCCACTCCGTATATTATCTTCTCTGAAGTGAGTCAGCAAAGAAGCCTGTGAAAAGGTCGGGGATCTTGACCTTGTATCTAATAGATATGAAGACTGAGCTACAAACTACAAGTACAAACTTAACCTGATGAAACTGGCATCTGGGATATGTGGTCCTTAATGGGTTGCATTCTGAAGCCAAAATATTTTTCACTGAAGCAACTGTCAGAATAATTTCTTTTGCTTGATCTACAGTTTTTAGATCTGTACATGTCTCTTGCGTTTATCTCCAGGATTCATGCTTTTAAACATTTTATTTCATATTTCCACAATGGCATTTCAGAGTCCCATTAGAGAGAATGATTTTTCCTCAAAGCCAATTACAAAGAGCTGGGAATAAACTTACAGAAAGGAAAATAAGGGCATGAAGTGAGAGAAGAAACCAAGGTTTATTTAACATACAAGGGCCAAAACCAGCTTTCAATATGAGGCATTTTTTTTCTGCACACATTTACAAAGTACCAATATCAGTGTTAAAAAGAGTGATCACTAATCTGAAATTTGTTGTTTTCCCCTCACAGAAATCCAGTTGCAGTATTTTTTCTTTATTCTCTTGGGTTCTTCAAATTAGGGTAAGTCATCCATAAAGTCTCATGTATAATTCATGCGAAGACTTAGTGCACTGTGTATTTGCCCTGCTTCAGTAAAATCACATTATTATAATTTGGCTTTTGATATATAGTGTTTATTTATTTAAAATTTTAATTAGAGTAATAATTATGTCTAGTATTCACAATAGTCAATATCAATTGTAGACCTGGACAAAAGCAATTAGATCAGGGTGTCTTTTTATAGATTAATATTTTTCCCCCCCTATGCCCTAAATTAAAGTGAAAGAGCATAGGAAGAAAAAGCACATATATCCTGGTTTAAAGATACAATAACATGAAATGGAATTAAAATGAAAGGAAGCATTACTAGATATTAATGGAAATTTCTGGGAATATGTGTGTTATCAGGATTTCCCTTGCATTGTAGGTAAACAGATAACTAATAGCTCTACTGAAAACATTACAATTTCACTGGTAGGAATGAATGGGAAGTCAGAGATAAATTTACCAAATCTTTAAGAGCTGTAGGGAAGGATCTTGTCTACTGACAGAAAATAGAATCAGTAAGATTATTGTTTTTCCTGCTTCTAATATTAGTTATGAGCTAGTTCATATTTTAACTGAAGAGATATCTGTAATTATCTCTCCCACAACAATAGCAGAACATTGTAACAAAAATTTATTATTTCAGCTTCTTATTACATGAAAAATTGCGTTTAGACTAATCAAATACATGCCAGGAAGTTTTTAGTTTTTGTCATCCAAGTATCAAAACAAAAAGCATCCTCTTATCAGGTTTCAGAGCCCAGAACAGCCTTTTGATAGTAGCCAGATGAGTTTCTAAGTATTCAGAGCATCTTTCTCCTTGTGAAACCATTCAAATCAAACCTTTCACAAAGAGTCTCTTAATCAACACATTCAGTGCTATCTTAAGGGATTCTATTCTGCATTCAAACTAATGATTGCTTACTTAACTTTAATCAGCTGTTGACTAAAATCTAATGCTTGAAAATAGACCCAGGAAGCTCTATATGATCAGCAGCTTGACCACTGGGCTATTAACTTATATATTTAGATAAGCCTTTGCACTGAGCATGGAAGGAATGAAAGAATTCCAAAGCAAAGAAACTTGTTGGAAAAGAGACTCATTTAATCAATTCTTCAACAGAATAGACTATAGTTTGGTGGTGATGGAATTCCCTCTTGCAAAGGAAAGCTTCAGAATGGAATTTTCCACATCAGATGGAGAATCAATGAGAGGCAGATTTCCAATGCCCTGGACAATGAGTTTTCAGAATCCAGCTACTGAATGGGAGTGAAAGTTGCTCCTTTTTAACAATATCTTAGAACCAATGGGTGATACTGTTTATTGAATAGAAAAAATCTATTTGTGTTCCCAACACATATCAATTTGATCACTATTCTTAAATGAAGTAGGCATAGGGATGACTGTTTTGGTGTACAGTGCTGATGATTAATGACATGGCAGTCCATGTACTGAGCTAGGCTAAACCATTTTTAGATCAGTACCTTGACTTCTGACAGTGACACTCTAGCCTACAGCTAGAGAGTGAAGAGAGGACCTGAACAGGGGAAAAAAAAGGTGATTTTTACCTCCAGGTGTCTGACATTTTGTGTCACAGGGTGCTCTGAAGCCAGAGTGCTTCTGCATTGTTTCGTGTGCATTGCTTAATACCCATTCATGGACTTTTCCTTCATAAAAGCACTTAATCACTTCTTGAATTTGTTTTTATTTTTGGTCTTTGCAGAGTGTTATAATGTGTTCCATAGTTTAATTATTTTCGCTTTGAAAAATATTTCCTGCCCTGTTCCCAGTTCAGCTCAGTACTCTCACAGTCACATTATGCTGTGTGCACTTATTTCATAATATTTACAGTTTTCATTTGCTTCTTCAAAACTTAAATCTATACAATTCCTTGAAGGGTAACTTTTCTGCATAGTTGAGAGTATTTTTTTCACATTTCCCTTTTTATCCTTGTAACTTTGCTTTTGACATTATCCTTTTTTGAGATATGGAAGTATCAGCATTAAACAAAATGAGTGCACTAGAAAATAATAATTTTAAAAAATTCAATAAATTCTCCTGTATTCCTTTCTAAAAAAGGTCCTGCATCATATCTGTCATCATTAATCAACATCATAATTTGTTAATCAACAATGACAAACCTGGAAATCTTAAAGTCCTCAGGAAATCTAACTTGATTTTTCCATTGCTTGCAATTTTTAATTTAACAATTAATTCTTGCCAGAATTATATGAAATTTTTGTTTTTTCTGGGTCTTCCTCATCATCTGAAAAAGCAAAGACCTGCATCATTAGAGAAAAATACCTGCATCTTCTGCAATATAAAAGCAAATCCACACTTTAAGCATCATTTTAGTCTGAAAAGCCTACATTGAGTACAGAGATTTTTTTTTATGAGTACTAAAGGGTGTCCGAACTTACTTGAAATAGAATTTTTCTCCCGTTGAAAGTCAGTGAACCCAAAGAAATATCTCAGAAAAATGACAATAAAAGACTAAACAAAAGCACCCATTTGAAAGCTTTGCCGAGAACATTTCAGCACAAAGACAAAGACAGTGTAAGTACTAAGCTAAGGAGAATTGCAGTGCTGTCACATTTGTCAGCACAGATCACTCCCCAGGAACTGAAAGCATTACCACGGCAGCCTGTGTCAGGTTTGAGCTAATCAAAGGTTGACAATGCGAGGATTATAGAACTGAGGCAGAATCTTGTTCTTTCTCCTCCTCCTCAGTATTCTACATCTCCTTAAAGACATTTGCTAGACCAAGGCAGTTCAGGAAACAGCAGTGTCCCACTTCAGATGGAAACGTCAAAAGAACTTGAACATATGTTGTTTAGGTTTGGTTGTAAAGCTCTGACAAGGGATTTTGTTAACATTTTCTTGCAGTGATTACACTGTTTTGTTGAAATGTTACTGCAATTTAAAACAGCAACACTCTTCCCTGCTAATCAGCCCATACCCTTAGACTCTGGGAGAAGAGATGCAAGTGGAGACTGTTCTACAAAGAGAAGTAATGTTGTATAATTTTATATTTAAGATAGTTTGGTATTCATTAATTTGCTTCCTGTGAGATTATCCTTCTTTTTTTTCCTCTTTTTTTCTTTTTCTTTTCTTATCTTTATTTTGGTTTTTTACAAGATTATGTTAGCATTATTCATATTTACCCACTTACAAAATTGTTAGAAATATTCATGGAGCATGACATTAGACTATCCTTAAATTAAATTTATTATTGTCTACAATTTTTTTCCAATTATGTATGATACACTAAATTACAAACCACGACAAAATGTGGAAATAAAATAGATGCCATACTCTAATACATTTTACCTCTCAGGGGAGAAATCTTCACTAAAATTTCTCCTAAGAGACATGGAAAGGACACTTAAAAGTGACTCTGTCAAGGTTTGTTTTATTATTTTTCCTTTTATTTCCCGCTTGATAATTTTTCCAATTTCTTCTCAGTAAAAGTTACTTAAAACATAATTTATTTTAGTTATTTTTAATTATAGTCACTTACCCACAGGAGAAAACAATTATGATTAAAATATTGATACCCTTAACTTGACCAGCAATGAGTAATGCAGTTACTGAGATGTTTTTTGTTGTTTGTTTTGACAACTGGATTGCTGCTGAACAGTAATGGATAACAAGGTATAACTCTGGAGATTTAAAGATGTTTCACTTATCTTATACAACTTATGAGGAGGATGATGTGGGTGGTCACTATAATTCCAAACAAGAATTTATAATTCATTGGAAGGGAATACATTCTTCCTATGCTGAATTAGCAAATCTTAAAAGCAAACCCCTTTGTCTTACGTAGAGGTTTGCTGCCCTTTAAAGGACAGAGAATACCTTCAGAGAGTTGGTGTTACCTGAAAATCACATTTCACAAACAAACATCAGAGAGAAATGTCATAATTGACTTTTTTCAAAGCATAAGTCAAACATAAGTTACAAAGGCTACCTAAGAAAATTTGTCCATGGAAATTAAGAAGCTTTGCTGCTTTTTCTAAATATTTTCAGCCTGACAATTATTTTGCAGATATAATTTCCTAACCCTCACCAGCAATGGCACAGAAGATAGATCCCTGTAAACTACCCATGAGTCAGACAGATGGTTGACAGGAGCATAGAGAGGGAATAATTTGCCTCATACATATAGTGCTGGCTTCCTACCAACACCATATCCCTAAGGTGAAATAGGCTACTCAAATCAATGAGGTTATTCACAAAACCCTTTTTATACTGCCATTTAATTTTTTAATTATTATTGTTATTATTATTACCTTACATTCAATATTTCTTGCAAATCCTCATTGCTTATTCCACTCCCATGTGAAGTCTCTCCTTGAGGATTCTCTTAATGCTCAGAGTTAAATCAGCAACTTTGCAAACTTACCAGTTTCTCCTTCACTTTCTAAGGATTGTGCAGTCCTGTTCCTGCCTCATTCACGTAATGATCCTTTAGAGTTGCCAGTGTCTGTATCTTCATACCGTGACTCGTATCAGGACAAATATCAATCAGGGAAATCATAAGGAATAAGATTCATATTTCCTACTTTTAGACATCGACCTCACTGCAAACATCTGTACCTGAAGTAGGTAACTGTGTCCTTCATTGCAATCAGTAGGAAAATAGGCATTTGCAGGATGAGATTCCCATCTCCTAAGGAAGTTGTTTCTGGAAATGTCTATTTCTTTCTATTAAAACCCAAGAAACAAACAAAGAAGATTTGACAGGTAGGTCATACAGACAGGTCCAAACTCAGACAAGGCAAGTCTTATCTGCCTATGACACACTTAATGACAGAGCTGTGTTTTGTGCCACTCTTGAGAAGACAGACTTTGTCACAACATAGTCAATGGGTTAATGTTAACATGCACAGATGAAAAGGGAAATAATTAATTGTGTAGACTCTTTCAGCAGCAGAACTCCAATTGTTCACAAATATTACTCATGGATTGTATTTCTCTGAAGCTACAAGAATGAGAAAACATTTCAAAACATAAAAATAAAAACTAGCATGCATTTTAAGAAGTTAAAGCACTTCTTATTTTAGGTATTGTATTAAATTTCCTGTTATTGGTAATTAGCTTTTTAGAATTATCAAAATAAGTGATTTATTATGAACAAGTTCACAGATTTCAAAAGCTTTATGCATTTTTGCACATATTACTGTGCTGTGCCAAAATGTTCATCCAACACACATTATCCATTATCCACTTATTTGTTATTATTCTCTTTCATAAATTTCAGTTATGTAGTCAAAGAGCAGAGAAAATTTCAAGTATGACAAGTGGAAGTGCAACATGAACAGTAAATACTTTGATGTGCAAATTAGGATAAAAATTATCTGGATAAATTATTCCTGTATTCTAATAATTTACTGAAAGAAAATAAGACAGGTTCACTTACAATTTGCTAAAGAAACAGGGAATGAAATTATAGATAACATTAATAATGAGTAGTTCAATTAATTTTAGTTCTTCTAAATATTTCACAAATTGGAGTTGCAAAAGGTTAAACTGAACTGCAGAACATTATTATATCCATTCACTATTGATTAAATAGTAATTGTGAACAAGACAAAAATCTTTGTGTGCAAGACTCTGTACAAAAACATCTTTATTGAGTGACATGCAACCTGGAGTCAATCCTTAAAATAATAAATACATGTTTTCATGTTATTTTTCTCTTGGTGTCTTGCTTTCAGTTAATGTCGTTAATTATCAGTTACTTTCTTATCACAGTGATCAATAATCTTAGGCAAAGACCAAAAAAATGTTTGAGAGTTTAAATTAAATGTAATAGTTTTTTGCTTTTATCAATAATTACCTTCTTACCAGTGAAAATCACATCCTGCCAAAGAGATAACATTAAAAATATATTTTTTAAACTAATTGGACGAGACTTTTGTGGTAAATATACATTATCTGACTTCATTCAAATCTAGAAGAATTTTTTTTTTTCTGTTCAAGGCCAAAGTTAATGTCAGTGAGGTGGAACCAAGTTCTGAAGCCTCTGAAGATCTGGTGTATTTTATTCAAAATCAATTAATTAATGTACTGATACCCACATAAAGTAAGAAAATACCTGTGGGACTAGTCATTAATATCATAGAAGTTACTTTAGCAAAGAGTGATACTAATACAGATGTATATTCATATGCCACCAAGAGAATATTACCAAAAAAAAAAAAAGAGTAGATTTACTGTCTACATATGTGTGAGATAAAATACCCTGGTATTTTGAATCCCTATGAAGAGGCGTTTTTGAATTCGAACCTTTATCTTTTCCTCTCCCTTCCCCTCTCATCTTGTCTCATCTCATGTCATCTCGTCTCCTCTCTTCTCTGAAATACTTTAATCAACTGATCATGCCTGAAAAATGATATTCTGTTAGATATATTTATTGAAATTTATTATTATTTTTAATTATTTTATTATTTTCTGGTTTTATTTCTACCATACACTGGTACTCCAGCCAGTAGTACACATAGGCTATTTCTTCCTTAAACAGAAACGGTCTGGAGTATATTTCTCTCCAGAATTTGCAAACCAGTGTGTCAAAAACTTCATTTATCTATTTGATGGAGATTCTTTCTGTTTTCCAAATGTGTTGCAAGGACTTTGCTCCCACTGACCTCTGTGGTTCTTAATATTTTATATGTACACTTCTAACCTACACAATTCTCTCTCACTTCTCCCTTCCACTTTTTCAATTTTTTTTTTCCTCTCATGTTCCATGTAAGATTTTGCAGCAGGAACGTCTTTGAAACTGCAGCTTCAGCAGATGTCCCAAGACAAAGATGGCTCAATGAAATGATGAAGCAGGCCCTTCAAAAGGATGAATGTTGCTAAACAATTTGTTCACATACATCTTTGTCTAGCTGCTTAACTTGGTTTTAGAGTGGGAGATTGACCCAATTTTCTCTTCATTTGTATGCCTGTAGTGCACTGATTCATGCATCATAGAATTTAAATTATCTTCCCTCGTACTGGGAGCTAAAATGTAGTCTTATCTGAAAATCTATTTCTTCTTAACATACTCATTCATCATGTATACCAATGTGCTTCTGAAAAATATACCTATAAAAGGGACACATTGGACTCATGTTCTGCTACTTCAGAGAAGTTAATTGAAGTATTGTTCTGGCAGCAAAAACTGTGGTAAAACCTGAAGTTTTGGAACTGTGTTCCAAAACCTGCTAAAAGCTGAGGGGGCTTCCTTAGACAGATACCAATCTTTCATGAGATCCTGAGAGTCTCACTGAGCTGTGAAAGACATCTGGGGACAGTGTTGATGGAAAGAGAGCTCAGATCTGTTACTGATGAGCTTCCTGATCAGAGCAGAACAATGTGCATGGAGTAAGAAGAAATGGCATCTGTATTTATTCTTATAAAGATACAGCCTTGGATTCCAGTTCTTGAGGCACAGATTTTAGGAATTTGTAGGGATGCTTCACAGGATTACAGAGACAACATCTTTTTATTCTTTTCTTCACAAGGGCATTCCCTCTTTGTTTATTCTTGGAAATGTGGATCCTAGATAGATGGACCTTTCCTCCGGGTATGTGGGGCCACTCTTCTGTACCCTATACAAGGAAATTAATTTACATGGTGTTTCATACATATTGCCTTGTGTTGCATTGCTAAGGGTGAACGTATAGTAAACACTATCTGTAAGGTTAAGCTACTATTTAAAATTGTTCTGAAGGGTCAGGTCCACACAGCCTTCAGAGTTCAACTTTCTTACATTTCTAGCTGCTTGAGGTTGTCACAAATTATTTTATAGCCTTTAATGCCACAAAACCAGAAGGTTACTTACTTAATTAAGTGTTTTCTGATCTGAACTAAACTTTCTCAAGAGAACCATTTTCACTGAAGTCCAGGTGAAAACTTCCTTCTTTCTTATAAACAGCAGGTATGGCTGCCTGTTTGTTATCTTGTTCATTTTCAGCTATTTGTTTTATTTGTTCATTTTTGGATAGAATGAGGAGTCAGACTTGTAGAAATCAAAGTTTCATACTTACAGTGTCCCAAAGGAACAGTTAAGATATGGTAAATGTAAAACAAATAAATGCTACACTGTGTTCAAGAGACACTATTTATCATCATCCTATGAGTGTGGATCAGTAGTAGTCCTTGTCCTGCTTTCATAGTGAATCACAACTTTTGGAGACAGAAGCACGTACAGAGGTTGTTTTATGTCCTTAAAATTAATCCTATAGTTCACTATTGAAAATATTATTCATTTTTTTTTCAATTCTATGTGTAGATTCCATAGAAAACTTAAGAACAACATCATGAAAAGGAAATGCCCAAGAATGGAAACTCAATATCCCCGCCCAGGACATGTCATTTTTTCCCTGATTGAAAACACCCATTTGACAATGTTTTTCTACGGCAATCAGTCCCTGAAATATAGATTATGGTTTTCGTGCCAGTTCTGTATGACACTTGGACATTTGAACCAGGAAGCAGAACTACCTGATGCCTGCAAGTTGTTTTTGAATGTTTACAAGGATTCAACGACAAATTCACACAAATACTGAGCATGAGGGAAAGACAAGGAAAGAGAAAAAACGTTTCTGAGAAGATCCATTTTCTCAGTGTCACCTGCATAGTTTGCATTGATGTTAAAAGCTGTTATAAAAACCCCAACCCAACCCAAACAAAAAACAAACAAAAACAAACAACAAAAAACAAAACAAAGCAAAACAAAACAAAAAACTCCAGCCAAACAAAAAACCATCCAAACAAGAAAAAAGCCAAAAAACAAAACCAAAAAAAGATAGAAAAAATCCTCTTCTAAACAAATCCAAATTAGCCCCCCTTCAAAAAAACACTCCATAAACACAAGCAAGCAAACAAACAAAATCCCAGCAAAATACTCCAGCCAGCCAGAAGAGGAAGATCAAAGAAATTGTGCTCCCCTAATGAACATGACTGGCCGACTGGTAATAGGGGGCAAGCAAAAGGCTGAGGTGCTCAAAAAATTTTTGCCTCTCTTCCGACATCTTTCAAGTGGATGAACCACAAAGCAGGGACCAGAGGAAAAAAGACCCTCCCACTGTAAGTAAAGATCAGGTTCATGACCACCTGAAGAGCCTAAACACATATAGGTCTATGGGACCCAATGTGTCCCATAGTCCTGAGGGAATTACATAATGTAGTTGTCAAGCCATTCTCCATCATGTTTCAAAAGTTGTGGCAGTCAGGTGAAGTCCCAGGAGACTGGAAAAAGGGAAACATTGCATCGATAAAAAGGGCCCTGAGAACCACTGACCTGTCAGCCTCCCCTCTGTGCCTGGGAAGATCATGGACCAGATTCTCCTGCGCTAAGGATGTGGAGGACAGGGAGGTGATTTAGGACAGCCAGCGGGGCTTCACCAAGGGCAAGTCCTGTATGGCCAACAGAGGGGTCTGTGATGGAGTGACTCCATCAGTGGACAAGTGAAAGGCAGCAGATGTCTTTTATCTGGAGTACAGTAAGGCATGTACATCCCCCACAACATCCTTCTCTCTAAATTAGAAGTTGATGAGTGGACTGTTCAGTGGATAAGGAACTAATTGGACAGTCACATCCAGAGAATAGTGGTCAATGACTTGATGTCCAGATGGAGACGGGTGACAAGTGATGTCATTCAGGGGTTGGAATTGGGACCAGTTGGTCCTCATCAATGACATAGAGAAAGGGATTGAGTGCACCCTCAGAAAGTTTGAGGATAACACAAAGCTGAATGGTGCAGCTGGCACATCTGAAGGACAGGATGCCATCCAGAGGGGCCTGGACAACCTTGAAAAGTGATCCCATTGGAATATCAACAGGCTTAATAATACCAAGTGCAAGGTGCTGCACATGAGCTGGGGCAACCCCCAATACCAGTACAGGCTGGGGGATGAAGTGATTGAGAGCAGTCCTGCTGAGAAGGACTTGGGGATGCTGACAGATGAAAAGCTGGACATGACCTGACAATGTTTGTTTGCAGCCCAGAAAGCCAATCATGTCCTGGGCTGCATCCAAAGCAGTGTGGGAAGCAGGTGGAGGGAGCTGATTCTTCTCCTCTTTTCCCCTCTGTGAGACCCCACACTGAGTGCTGCAACCAGCTCTGGGGTTCTTCAGTTCAGGAAACACACAGACCTGTTGAAAAGGGTACAGAGAAGTGCCACAAAAATGATCAGAGGGACAGAACACCTCTCCTGTGAAGAAAGGCTGAGAAAGTTGGGGTTGTTCAGCCTGGAGAAGAGAAGGCTCTAGGGAGATAGACCTTTTTTGCAGCCCTTCAGTACTTAAAGGGGGCTTGTAAGAAAGATGGGTTCAGACTTTCTAGTAGAACCTGTAGTTATAGGAAAAAAGGTAATGGCTTTAAAATAAAAGAGGATAGATTTAGATCAGGCATAAGGAAGAAATTGTTTATGATGAAACCCCAGAACAGGTCACCCAGAGAGGTGGTGGCTGCCCCATTCCTGTAAACATTCAAGGTCAGCTTGGATGAGGCTCTAAGCAACCTGATTTAGTTGAAGAATTCCCTGTTCATTGCAGGGGCACTGGACTAGATGACTTCTAAAGGTCACTTCCAATCAAAACTGCTCTATGATTCTATAAACCAGATAAGGCTTTTCTCATCAGTTTTGTGTGTCTTACTTTTATTATCTTTACCTTGAGGAACTCCTCTAAATTAATACAGCAACCTTGGATACAGAAGAACTTAATTTATTAAGTAAGGAGTTGCATTTGGCTCAATGGGATAGAGCACTCAGTGTAAAAATGTCTGGTTCCTTGTTTTTTTTTTAGGTTACAAAGCAGCAGAAATAGTCAAGAACAAAAAATAATGAAAGATCAAAGTTCTCCCAGCTGTGAGGACTTCAGATTTGATTCCAGATAAATTTGGAAGTTCAAGCTGGATCTCATGTGAAATGAAGAATTTAATCCACCCTCAAACACCATTAATAACAGAGGGGTGAAAAACAATCTTACATCTTCAGCTGAATAGCTAAGAGGAATGAGGCAAGAAGGCAATGAATAAAATAAGTAGAGAGACCATATGAAGCCAGATATGTCGATGTAAAGATATTAATAAATCTGTTTTTTCTTTTTTTTTCTGGGAACCCTAAAGGTTTTCCAAGTGTTAATTCAGTGCAGCAGTTCCCAAAGATTTTACTTAGCAAGAATTTCTTTTAGTCTGTATTGTCCACAGACTTTTTGTTCTAATCTGTTTTATCAACATTGCAAGACTGTATTTTAGGGTTAAAAAGAAACAAAAACCATACAGAAAGGAAAAAAAAAAAACAAAACCACCAAAACCACAACCAAAAACAAAACCAAAAAAACCAAACAAACAAACAAGCAAAAAAAGGTTTTGTGCTTGTGTTTTATTTCAGGGATGCAAAGAGAATGAAAAGTGAGGAAAATGTTTGTTAAAATTGTGTCCTAAACAGTGTTAATTTCATGTTTCACCTCAGTTAACTGAAGTAAAACGTGTGTCAAATATATAAAAGGAAAGAACAGAGAGCTGCCAAAATGATGTTCCGTTGGACAAAGGAATATTATTCTTAGAACTCTAATTAAACTTGTAATGGATGAGAACTGTGAGACAGGAATTTACCATCATTTTCTCCAGTCAAGCAGAGAAATAAGGTAAAACTGACTACTCTAATCAGCCCTGTCTCATTCAAATCATCTGGTCGTGTTTAGTTCAGAGCACAGAGTGCCTGCAAGAAAACACACAGGGAGATGTCGTTTTCAAAGAACAGATTTCTACTTGCACACCCTGCAGCAGATTAGCTTCTCACAGCTAAAAGGGCACTGGGGCTCTTCAGTTCCTTCTCCCAGCCCCAGAGCCAGCTGTGCTATTCCCTTACTATCAGCTTTGTCCTCTAAGAAGTTTTTTGCCCAGTCCTTGAGAATGGTAAATGATGGAAGAACAAGAAGTTTTATCTTTATTTTCTGCATGAACATCTGGCACAACTTTGTCTCTTGAATTCAATCTTACTGGCATAAGAAATTTGAGCACTGTATTTTTGTCATCTTCATGTTTTCAAGATGCCTTATCGCTGAAGGCAATCAGCTTTAAGTAAAATGCCTTTAATGGGAAAAAGGAGTATATCAGAAGAAAAGAAGAGGAAAAAAATCCGTGTTTCAGGATAAGGATGTCTCAGAACTAGATGTCAGGGAAAAGTGAGATCTAACTTCACACATCTCTGTAAAAAGCATTTACTTAGGCAGTCATTAGGATTTATTCCAAAGGATCTTTAACTCATCTTTCAGGAAGCAGCAGGGCTAAACCCTGAAAGATATCTTATCAAAGAAAGCTGCTGTAATGCAGGGAAAAATTATCTTATTTGAAAAGGGGTATAGGATCTCTCTACCTGCTGGGCTTAATTTAAAAATATAGTGATACATTATGGTAGGTTAAAAAATAGAACAAAGAAAGAAAAGAGCTGTTTGGCTATGTGTTTTTGTACTGCTTTATGTTCATTTCATCAATAAATGAAATAGCAGAAAAAAATGTTATGGAAGGACATGTCTTCTCTACATTCCTGGAACTATTCTTTTAAAGTGATCTCTTAAACATGCTAATTGGGCTGTGTGGAGAGACTTTGTCAGGTTTTCTTACAAGAACAATGTCACAATGTCTGTTCGCTGGTTACTACAGGTAAGGAATATTCTTCATATTAACAATTATTGTTCCTTCCTCTATGACCAGTCATTGGGTGGTGAGGTGGAATATTTCAAGATATATAAAATAACAATAGATGTCTATATTTAAGCAAATGAGTTGCAAGTTACCTTTAGTTACCAACATTAACAATTGGCTCAAAATTCAGGGTGCTTGCATTCAAAAATATTTTAGAAAACTCTCATTTTTCCTTAAAGTCAGGGACTGCTCTTTAACTCTATTCAGAGACAACCACCTGCAAATGTAACCTTAAACAATGCATTAATTAATGCCCTGTTGAAATATGAATATAAATTTATGAGGCACAATAGGAGATATTTGTGTAATGCCTTCTCTTTAGGAGTTTTTCAGCTGTGTGCCTTCAGGAGTTGCAGTTTGCCAAGTGACAGTCACCTTCTGATGTATTTACAAGCCATGTTTTCCTAGCAGAGTCAGTGGAAGTTGATGGTGGAGGAAACAGGATGGGGTGTGATTTAGTGAACCACAGCTAGACTAAGAGGAGAAACCTGAAGCAAGGCTTTCACCGAAAAATTCTGAATTTTCCAAGCAAAAATTTTATGAAGTACAGCCAACACTAGAAAGCACTGGGAATTTGCTCAGCCTCACGATAGAAATGATCAAAGCAAAGAAGTCCTGTGATTAGCTAACTACCCAAGTGCCAGTGTATTCAGCTATGAGAGACCTCATTTCAAATTTCTACTTAATATGATTCAGATCAAAGTCTACTTCATTCTAGCTGAATGCTCTAAATTCCATACTATAAAGTAATTCTCCCTTTACCTAAGTGAATTTTTGATTATTCTATAAAGAGTGAAAATCAGAGAAATTCAACTGAAAAAATAAAATACCAAAGAGCTTAGAGCTTTCACCACAAACATCCCCAAATATAAAACCTATTTTTTTAAAAAGAAACTTCGCCATGGGTTTTCCAGCTGGCTTTAGCATTCTGGCAATCCAAAATTCTGTCCAAAGAAGAGGCAGTTTCACAAAATAAGGACTTTGGTTTCATCCTGAGGTAGAATATGCTTTTTTTCTGCTTTGATGGAAGAAAGGTGAGTTTGCAACCCTGCTCTAGTTTTACACCTTTTTTTTTTTTTCTCTTTTCTTTTAAGATAATCCTGAAAGCAGTAAGCAAAACTGTGCTCATTATTGAAACCCAATTATTTGCAACCTTAGGCAACTTTCTAAATTATTATTTTTTTTTTTTAACTTATGGCTCCCTAACTCTTCCTCAATTCAATTGCTAAATTGAAATACTTCCCCTCCTGCTGAATTATCCTCAGCCTCTAATATCTATGCAGCTCGTATGTAGTTTGGAAAATATTTTAAAAAGAATTGTCCGTAACGGTCTGTTAAGCAAAATAAGTGGTTAACTCAAAATGTTTTTTCCTCCTTCTTCCTTTTTTCAATCTTCCTTTGAAATATTTCCTTTAAGAAGATTTAGTAACCAGGGCATGCAAGCAGTAACTCATCTACTTATCAATGGGGAGTTCTAACTATACATTTACTTGGGTATTCAAGCTACATGGCAGGTCTCAGCTGCTTATTGATTTTACTCCATTAAAATAGATGGTTTTGTTTAGCATTGAAAAAGTGAACAGTTTTCCTGACATCAACCACTTGTTTAATAGTCTTGGAATAATCTACATTTCATTAAAATGATGACTTATAACACCCAAGCATTCTCCTGTCTTCTTAACTATTGATTTAAGGCAGTTTAACATTTGTATAGCATATAATAAATTGGTCTGGACTGGTAGCACTTTGTTACAAAGTCATTCTTAACTATATAAACACTGAATTGGCATATTTTAGAGATGTTCCTCAGATTAGTTTCTGGGAAAGGATCTTTCCCACCAAAACAGAGTCAGTGGTTTGTTTTTTTTTTTTTTTTTTAAAGCCTCATAAAACTTTTAGATAAGTAGAAGGTACCACAATCAATATTCATAGCATGATTTATAGGAGAAAGAAGCTTTCCACTAAATCCTGACCGTAAACCCAGTACTGTAAAGTATTTAGTGCAGTAATCCATCTCGTAGATATTTTAAACTGGGCATTAATGGTGCTCAAAAGTCGAGTGACAGTGAATCAGCTGTATTAAGGAGAAGTAGTTAGGAACTTTATTACTGGAAATGATTCAAGCATTCCTAAGCCCTTCACCCCTTTATTCTCCAATCAGTGACTTCTTATTTTCCCATATTTTTTCCTGATCACTTTCTTAGCTGCTGATATCACTAAAGCCTTGCCTTGGCATGGTGGAATAGGTTCATCTTCCTTGAGCTTACAAGAAGGCAAACAACAGAAAGAAGCAGGCTTCAAACATAATCTGGTTTATGAACTGCCCGCAGATACTCCCCCACTATTGTCATTCCTCTTACAACTCATCTGAAGAAATCAAAGTGGGCTCAGTTAAGAGACTGAAAAATTATTTTCATAGAAGTCTTCTGTGAAAACCCAAAAGAATGCACAGGAAACTGCAGTCGAGGTATTAGTTGTTCCCACACTTACAACAACATGATAATACTCCAAACATGTTGCTTTTTTCCCCTCAAAGATTGGTGTCTTAACTCAATAGCAGGATTTAGTCACACTAAAAAGGCAGTTTAAATCTGTTGCTCTTTCGTATTGCAGCCACTGTTGCAATGGGGAAAAATATTCTCTACAGTGGCGGCAGCATTTTGTAGACAGACACTTTTGCTGCTTCTCTAGACACTCAAACAGTTATTTCCTCCTATTGCCCATGTAGAAAAAGAAACAAGGGGAAGAAAACAGCTCATTTTACGTAGAAAAATATGATGGCTAAAACACAGAAATGCTCAGGAAGATCCAAATGAGGCGTAGAACCCTTTTCCTTCTAAATTGGACTTCAAAATGATGATGACAGCTCTGAGACATAGTGGAGTGATATTATTATTTTAGTTTTTCAGAGAAGAACATCAGAGTGCAGAGACTTGAAGTCAAGCAACAGTCATTTACTTTTTGAGAAATTTATAGACAGAAATTACTGTTGTGCTCTAATCACCCAAGATATATCTTCATCTTTCCTGGACAAGCAATCATACACCTTTCTCCTGTGCAAGAGAGAAGCAGAATATCAGCAATTCCTGTGCCACATGACCATACACTTACACTCACGTGTGTGCAGTAGGTCTAATGCTATCCTTCTGCACAAGATGTAATCAGACAAACAGAGCTGCTCATAAAATGTAGTTTGGAAAATTCTGGGAAGAATTAGTCCTGTTGCACATGTACCAAGGAAATGCAAATAGAATACAACCAAACTGCAACAACCAGTGTGGTTCATGAAATTCATTCCAATAGAGCTTTTCTTCATCCATCAGCTGCTGAGAACAGAGCAGGTATGGTGTCTCACTCTTAAGGGAGCACTCAAGATTCATAGATACTCAGTGTCAAAAGGAATGACAGAAGTCAGAGGGTTTACAAAAGCTTATAAAATTTTATTAGTAAATTACACTCTTAGAATGGAATCAGTATGAGTACTCCCTGATCTCCTAGTATAAGCACATGGCAGTGGGTTCTAGATAAAGGGGTAGCATGAAAGGAAAGAGAGAGGGACATATTGATTAAAGAGGGGAAGAGAGAGACATAAGAAAGAAAGGAAGAAAGAGAGGGATCACCACTCCTGGCTCCAGCATCGATCCAGCTTATTGGGTGTCCAAGGTCCCGGGTACCTTTTATAGATAAGTTTTCCCCATTTCTTGCTTTCTATGAAAATCGGTTATCATGCACATTCCACTAGACATTTCTGAAAATGAGTCAGAGGTCTTTGAGGTCTTTGGACCCTTTCCTGCACCTGTGCTGTGATGTGTTGTGGTTATCTCCAGGAGCCAGAATGAGGACATTTGTCCTAGAACAGTGCTGCCCTACCTCCGTATGGCCCCTCCTCCAGCCACATCTTGTCCTTTCTCACAGCATATTATTGCCATCCATGCTTGATTGGCTCCGCAGTTATCCATCTATCAGCGTTTAGGTAATGTGTATGAGCTCCCATATCTTCTACACTTCCACACCAGGCCACAACAGGTCCAAATTACCCAAGAAGGTTTTATGCAATTTATAGACATTACAATGGTGGCCAGTGTATTAAACTAATGTAAAGAAGTTATTCAATATTACTTCTTCAATCAGTCATAGTGAAAATTAACACATTTAACCCATTTGTTTCCTATTTACTATAAGAAAAGCATGTGATGTATGTATTACTGAATTTAACTCACTAAACGAGATATATATATTAACTATAGGAAAATAATATTTTGCACTGTATGCACATCTGAAACATGAGGACGTACTGGGTAAAATATGTAAAAAAAAGGAGGCAAAGCACACACCTCCAATGCGTGCAGAGTATGCATCAAAACTTGTGAAATGTTTATCAATAAACAATAATGTAGACATATAATGTGACTAGAATGCATTGCCATATAATATAGGCTATATACATCTATAGACTAAATGTTATAAAATTCACTTCTTTCTTTTGACCATTTGATGGTGGCAACTTTGTCTTGACACTCTCAGGCTCTTTGCTCATCATATTTGCTTGTTTTTTCTCATCCACCCTGTATAATCTGCTTTGGTGCCACTCATTCTGGTCTTCACTGTCAGGAAGATCAGACACCTTCTGTCCCTCAGAAGTGCTCCTTTCCTTTTGTGTGGACCCATATTTTATTTGGTGGAAATCTGAAATGTAAGAAAACAATAGGACAAAGTTTTGTCTATCTTGGCACTGTACAGGGAGAGAAGAGATAAAATTAATTGCTACGTCAAAGGTCCTTACACATAAATATCTGTACAAGAATGTCAACACATGCACAAGGAATCTCAGTTTCTGTCATAACCTGTGGACAGCCAAGGTTTCATTCAGTTCCTTAAACATCCACCTGGGACAGGTAGGTTGACTAAGGGTTTACAAGAGACCCATATGAGTCTGAATCAGTGTTTATAAGGCAGGCAGTTTATCTCAGAGCAACTCAGATCGCAACACTTGACAATTTTTAGGAAACTGAATAGCATACCTAATTAGTAAAGCCTAGAGTACAATCCAAGCATCCCTAAAATAAACCTCTACGCTGGTGTAAATCATTATCCAGTCTCCAGTGATTGATTAGAGTTCCTTTGAGTAAAGTTGGAACTTGCACATCTTGTGCAGAAGGAGATACCTCACCTTAGATGTCTTAATCTCTCACTGAATCTGCTTTTTATGCCAAATGGAGTCTGGGAACATGATTGTTTTGTAGATGAAGCTTAGTCTACATACATACTACCCAAAACCCTTTCTTCATGACCTAGTGCAGTGACCAGAATGAAAGCATTTGTCAACTCTGAATAATCTCCTCTGGGATCCAGTAGTAGGACAACCATAACAGAATCGTGCTCTTCGAGGGTTTGTATGTCAAGTTTCTCATTCAGAGCTTGCTCAGGTGCGTCTCACATTACACTATACCTTTCTGATATACTCTGAATGCCTTTCAGTAGTGTGTTAAGTGATGTAGCTAACATCTGTCACACGTAATTTGTCCTCTCTCTTTCACTCCCCAAGGGAGGCATTATGCATGCAGTGTAGCATTTTGTTTTAGTTAAGAATTTGTGCTTGCTGTTTACACATAAAGGATGCTGGAGCAGAGTGGTTGTAAGATGAAGGTCTCCTTCTGTGACTTCAGAGCTCTGAATTTTCACTCCATTTTGAACCTTCACAAAAAGCTGACCTTCTGCTTAGCCATTTGTGACTTCCCATGTACCCTAGTCAAAAGTGTCTTACTACTCATAATGTTTTCTCTGCTTGCCTGACTGAGAACACTAATATGCCGTTAATTAGCAGTTTGCTGAAAGGTGGTAAGACCTTTTGACCTCTTGATCCATGTGTGATGGTTGCTGTGCATACAGTGGGAAGACAGGAGCCAAAACTCTTGTGAAAGGAAGAGAGAACAGCAAGCTTTGCAATGACCCTAATTTTCTGTCACAGTTTGTTCCATGCTATCATACTGGTTTCGGAAGAAAGTCTGCAAAATGTACACTTTAAATAAAAGCTCTGTTCCCACTTCTTCACTTCTTTTATTTTGTTTGTTTTTTGTTTCTCTGCTATTAGTAGGTGTAATATTAAAATGCATCACCAGTGCTAGAAGCAGAATTTCTAAAAAAATTGGTAAATATGGTAAATATAACAGATCTAAAGGGAGAAAGCACAATCTTCTGAGCTTATCAAATCATCTTGGAGATTCTCATGCTTTTCAGGAACACCTACACATTATGTGAAACAAAATTCTGACCTATTTCAAACTTATTCTGGTACAGTTCTAAATTCATTGGAATTTAATGAAGTCCAGTCAGGAAAGTGAAATCATGTAGTTTGGTTTTGGACCTTGCATCCTACCTGCCAGAGCTTGCATAGAATCCTAGAATGGCTTGAGTTGGAAGGGACCTTAAAGATCAGCTAATTCCAACTCCTCTGCCATGAGCAGGGACACCTTCCACTAGATCAGGTTGTTCAGGGCCCCATCCATATGTTTATGACTATACGTGCTTTCACAAAACACTCCTTAAGGGACGAGGTTTCAGTGTCTACCAGTTTAAACTTTCCCAGAAGTTTCTCTTCTGGATCTATGCAATGTCTTGCTCTTTTCCTGAGCACCCCAATGAAGTAATTTCCCGTAAGTCTATCGCTATAACCTTCTCTTTCTGTATCAGAGGATGGTTTGAGAGGGAAAGAGATAAAAAAGTTGACTGTTGTCTTTTTGCATATGATTTATGGGTATTTATAATATAGTTTGCTGAAAAGATAACTGTGTCCTCTAGAATGAGCTGACATTTAAAAAGTAATAAAAATTAAAATATCCCACATCCACACCTATTTGTATTCCAGGAAAACAATCCTCAACTTCTGCTGTTAAGATTCATATCAACATTACACCCCATCAACCCAGAGACATTTTCTTTCTTAAGAATTCATAATCAAATCTGCAACTGAGTGTAGGCAGCAAAATTGCTTTGCAGGTCTGCTCCATCTCTGTATAGTGAACTTCTCCCTACCTTTTAACCTCCCTAAAATGGGGAGGAGAAAATACAGTCAAAGTCTTCCGCCTGCTCTTCTCAGCATAATGAATCCTCCTCCATGTTCATTTAGTTCATCCCTACTATAAAAATTACTTTTTCAATCAAAGCATTGTACTCCTTCCAAAGACATTAAGCTGAATGACAGAACATGAGCTGAAATGACAAGGACAAGCCAGCTCAGTGCAAGGCAAGGTGAGTTTCTAAAGTGAATGATTGAAAATGAATACATACTAGGACTTTGGCCAAGGACTCTTAGCAAATTGTTCCTACAAAGAACCTGATCTTGGATCAGGATAGTAGAAAAATTAGGTAGCAAACAAAAAAAAACCTCTCAACCACTTTGCTGCTTTGCCTTCCTTGCTTACTTGTCATGAGTAGTTCTGCTGCTTATTTACAGGGTTTGAACTTTTATGTGCTCAAACCCCAGAGAAATTTCAGAAGTCAGAATCAGAAAGTGAAGCTTGGTCTTGAGAAGGAGGGAGTTTGGTATTTCAGAATGAGAGCCACAGGAATAGTCATAGGGAATGGGTGGATTAATAAACAGAAAATCAAAAATGCATTTGGGAAGAACATTGATGCCAACACACTGACAGAATTAGGAATTTGTCTGAAGACTTGCAGCAAATGCCTACATGTAAATTAGGACTCCCTTACCAATATTGTCTCTTAGAATCAGGTGCCTAATTTCTATCAACAGATTTTTTTGCTTGTTCTCAGTCATTCAAGACAAATGTCAGAATTCCCATTACTTGGTCAATTTAACAGAAGTAGGAAATGAGTGTTTTTAAAAAAGAAATTCTGAAAACATTGTAGTCTTTTACCATGAAATTTCCAGCAGAGATCGTTTTAACCATTGTATTCACAATAACCTTTTTTCAATTATATTTATTAGAGGCATAAGTATAAAAATGATTTTTTTATGTTATCTGTAGGTAAACCCAGTTAGCATTCTGCCTTTAGCATTATCTTCAAATATATTGCTCTCCAAATAGTAAAGAACATTTTTATCAGAGTTGTCAAAGCATAGGAGGAAGATTATGTTGTTTTTTGACATTCTCCCACAACTTCTATTTTCTCAGTCCTAAATAGATGATAAATTGATTTTTTTTGGCACCTCCCTTGCATTACCAAAAAATGTAGCACATTTCTATAAATCCAACAAAGCTCAATTTTTTTCTTAAAGCTGCAAGATTCCATTTCCTTTTGCTATAATAAAACATTTTATTACAGAAAAAAACCCAAGTGTAATTAATTAAATGTTGAGTGTGGGTTTTTTGTTTGTTTTGGTTTTGTTTTCAGTAAGTTTACATATTTTTCTTATGCTTTCTCTCTCTGGCCCTTTTCTCACAGAAAGCAAGCTTCTGGATCTTTTTATATTGCTCTATTTTTCTATTTTTAAATATCGTTTCAGAAAACGTTAGTTGCCTTCAACCCAATTTACCATTGGGCTGGAGTTCTCAGACAGAAATTAAGTTTGTAGAGTTTTATTGAGAAAAAAAATCCAGAACAGTAACAACAATAAAATCCCTCACCCTCAGTAGCAGCTTTGTCTTCTTAGCAAAGTGCATCAGTTGATCAAAAGAAATAGATCTGTAGGAGGTGCAGTACCATTATTGTGGCTGATGAAACCCTGCACAATCAATGACTGCATTGATTAAATTATTGCTAAATACAGTAACAATGTATAGGAAGCCACTGAAATCATGAAAGCACCTTTGTCTGCTCAGAGCCAGCCATGACCTACATGTCTAACCCCTACACGCACAGTAATTATTCATTGTAACTTGAATGTGAAGTGCGGGATTGCACTTCCAGAGTTTGACAATCTCTCTGAATATCACTGGCTATCTCTGGACTCCTGCCAGGAGTCTAATTCCCTCATTCCACTCTTCCTAACCGTAGTTCACTGTGGACACTGCCTATACATGTCTACCATTTTCTGTACATAATTCACAACGCTAGCAGCTGGATCACCCACTCTCTCCATTCACGTGCAGTGACTCTTTGTCCACTGTTACAAGTTGAGATTTTCTTACTTGTCTTTTGTTGTTCTGGCAATGGAAAAGTTACACCATAAATAACATGGATCAGCTACACACTGCACTTATAGCAATTATCTAAATAAATTCTGTCATTTCATATAAATAAGTGCTGACAGTCATCTTTTCTTCCCATCTATTCCTTCAAGAGGTCTTAAGTCATGTATCCATTTTCTGTGCAAATTTTAAATGAAAGAATACATTGCTAAGCCCTTTTTTCCACAACTGAACAAAATTTGGTCATTTATGTTTCCTTAAGTCCTTTAAACTTTATGGATCAAACTCTTCCTATTAAGTTTCAGTTATGGTAACTTTGATTATTTTATCTTGTAGGTCCTCAAGAAGTACTTGTGTCCTTCCTCTCATGAGAGGAGAAAACAGCTTGGAGTCAGGACCCACAAATATTTCGTTGCACCCTTAATCATCTTAAACCACAGCAATTTGTGATGGGCAGTCATGTACAAAGCTGAGCCAACAGCTAGGACTGGTTCATATCTGCACCACCCAATGGACACCAAATTGTTTCTCTCTTTATCCTGTAGACAGCAGGGTGCTTAGACAGAGCTGCGTCCCTGTAGAGCTGGCAGCAGAGATCAGTTCATCCTACAGTCTTGATAACATGCAGAACTCTGCCTTGTTCCTTATTCATCCGTAGAAAAGTTTCCCTTCCACAGTTACACATTTAGTAAAACCTAGTTCCACATGGTTTTTATCTGGCTTGGGAAATTACAGCAAATTCCAAATACAGTGGTGTCAAAGAACCCACAAATCGGTTAATTGATCTCCCCAGCTGACTGTGAACAGCTGGAAATGAAGATCTACAAAGTGTGTGCAGTCACAGAACAAGGGCAACCTTTTTTTTTTCTCTTTCTTTATGCAAACAAGATGATTGATTATATACAGACAAATAAGCTTCCCTGTAAACAGACTAAACATGGGCTTTAACCATCTTGTGATCTTCAAAGGTACTTAATATCAACAGTATATGAATGAAAATACCACATATTTTCTTCTTCTGTGATTGTTTGTTTGGTTTTTTTTTTTTAATCTCCATTGCCTTAACAGAGATCTTCATGGACATTTCTCACTTTACAGACACAGCCCCAGATTCTGTTCTTGGACTTTGGGATTGTCTCCTTTAAAGGAGACTTTTTTTTTTCCTGAGCTACATAAAGCAATCAAAGTAGTCAATGCATGGGAAAAGGGTGACACTTTGTGGCAATGCAAGAGAACTAAGGTCCCTTCATCCTTTAATATATCATTAATTTTTTGTCTGTCTTCCTGACACCTTTAAAATGCAAAGGTGACAAAAGTAGGATGGACTTTGACCATAATTACACATGCTTATTACTAAAAGCAAAACAAAACCTCTAAACCAAGAACATGAGAAGAATTTTGAGGACATGCTTCTGAAATCACAACTAAGCAAGTCATTGTAAGGGTTACCACAAGTTTTCTGGAAAGCCCATGATATTCTATTCAGGCACATTAGCAAAAGTCAATTTAGGAAATAAGACTTTGGGTAAGACTTTGCTTCTCGTAAAACCAAACAAATTCCCTTCCTTTCTAAATAGTTATTTTCTAAATAACTTGTGAACTCAGCCACTCTCACCAGATCTTTTATGTTAAGAACACTAATAGAAGAATCACTCTTTCTACAGAAAACTTGGTCTATAATCCATAATTGCTAAAATTCATCAATGCCTAAATCCAGATTTAACTACGATAAAAGGAGAGCTAGAAATTCTGTTGTTGTTTTAAAAGCAATGTACAAAATAATGAAAGTAGTGAAGGCTAAAGATAACTATCAGTCCTGTACAGAAAAAATCAAATGTTACAACCTTGGACCTTGATTGCGTATTTGTAGGAATTATAAAACCCAAACAGTGTAGAAAGGAAGAGATGAGCCTCTCAATTTCTTGCACTCTTCACACATTTTCTCTTCATCAGGTCAGTGCAATAAGTGCTGTCTCCATGCACCAGGGTGTCTGTAGACATTTCCACTTTGATAGTAAAGAGATCTACTGGTGAGTCCTACTCTACCTCTTTTGGGGAGACGATCTCCTCCATACTGGAATGATACAAGGCACATACACTAGATACTGACTGATCTGAACAATAGTTTGCTGAAAGAGAAAGTTTCCAGTTCCTTGTGCTGCTGGTAGGACCGCTTGACTTGTTTATGGTGCAGCTTAACTGGAAATCCCACTTGTCTCAAGTGATATAACTGACTCTCCCTGTACATACATATACATTAAAAAAGTAGTTGGTATCAGTGGCACTGATAAAGAGAGAGCCTTCATGCTAAATTGATTTTTATGGGTCTGTTCCTTCCAGGAATAATGCTTCACACTTATTTGCTTCACAACACCCATGAAATTAGTGGCATAATAAGTCCATTCTGCAGAGATAAAAATTTGGATGCAGAGTGGTTTTAAATGCATTTTACAATTAACATTGTGGAAAGAAGCAGTAGCTGGGAGTCCTACTTCAAGAGCTCTCTTTTAGCAGATTGTTAACTTTTGAGTAGAAATAAAAGTGCATTTGCATAGTTATCAAGAGTCAGATTGGGTCAGTGTAGCAGAAAGTCAGACACAAGGCAACAAAATTATGCAGAGCACTAAATCAGAGGGAAGCCATCACCCCCTTCCATACATATACCCATGGAGGTGTTAATATCGCTGAGAAAAAATCCAAGGGAGATCAGGTGCCATGCAATCCATCTACCTTCAGGCACTGGCTTTAGCCTGCTGAATGTACTGGCTGATTTCCCAGTGCTCCCTCTATTTAGTCAACAGAGGTGAGGAAGTCTGAGGTGGGAGTCATTCAGAGATCCCAGGATTATGTCTGGTTTTAATCCAATAACTGTGTGTGATGAAGTACAGGAACATTTGATTTAGGTACCTAAGTGCATGAACGGGTTCAGGCTCTGAGTCCCGATTTCCCAGAGGGATTTAAAAGACCAGTTATTTTACCTCTTTACCCTGAAAAAAGTTATTAGTTACACACCAACTTCATTCCCAAAACAATCCAGTCCTGTTTAAGGACCTCCAGTGATAGAGATCCTCACAGTTACCAGGCAATCAGTCCAAGTCCTACACCGGGAAGACTTTTACCATGCTGCAACTCACATAAAAACTTCCCATGCCTGTATTTTGGTGTCCACAGTGAAGGCATGTCTTCTTTTGAGTAAGATATTGAAGCATGCATTGCAGTCGGTGCAGCATGAGATGATTTTAATTTTGCTAATTAAAAATGCTGTTCAGTCTTTCTTCTTGCTTTCAAGGCTCATGTTTATTCTTGGTTAATATTTAATAACTGCACACTACTTGGTCCAAAACCTGAAGTTCCATCACTCCTTACACATTGCTAGACCTGAAAGGGAGTGAAAGAATTCATGTCTTCTACAGGCTTTGGGGCTTTCTTCTACACAAAATAAAGTCTTTTATTTTGATCTTATAGTCTCTTTGGCTCATATTTGACCCATATTCTTCTCTATCTCCCAGATGTTCTTTCCATAGATCTGCTACAGTGAGATGTAATTGTGTACTTGACTACTTTTTTTTTCAAATTTCACACCTCAAACTTGTCTCTGCCCACTTAATCTCATTCAGTCATTTCTTTTTGCAGAACTGTTTTGCCAATTTTCAAGTTTACTTTCAGTTCTATTAATTTCATTTAGTGTATGTTTCCTCTCTCAGGTTCATATGATCATCAAACTGAAAAAAGACACTCTTTTTTTAATTGCTTACACAGTTAATGAATGCATTGACCAGTCATAACGTAGATTTCTCCAAGACTCCACAAATGTATTCTTTCTCTTTTGAAACTGATAACTTCTTTATGTGAATGGTTATAAGACTCACATGGCGGTGATTCCATGTTTTCCTATTACCATTCCTTGTTTGTCAGTTCATCTGAGAGCATGAAATAAACCTTTCTAAAATTAAGTTTTGTTTTTCACTGTTTACTTTTACCATCTTTATCCAGAAAGCCTGTAACTCTGTAACTCTGTCTTAGAAGAAAATTGCCGTGGTTTCATGTAATCATATAATTTGGTCTTGTTTATTGCTACTGGTTTAGATCTTCCATTGTTAGGGTAGAGACAGCTACTAAAAAATGCACAATTATTTTAACTGGAAATTTATCAGGTCTCTGTGACTGCTTTTTCATTTCTGTTTTCCTATTCAAAGCAAAAAACTGAGAAATCTTCTCCCTTTATAACGTATTTCCAGACATCTGCTAGTCATTGACCTTTTAGAGGGAAACTTAAGAATGACATTAACTTGAGTATCAGATCAAGATTTTCCGTGATGGTTCACTTACTGCTCAAAGTATCATTTCTTGTTACCCTTGATATCTCTTACACATTGCACTCCATATTGCTTTTTGGTCTTTCTAACTTTGTCTACATGTTCCTGTTATTTTACTTCATTTTATATGTATGTTCATTTTTATTAATCTCAGTTTCTGTTTCTTGTTTCTTTTTGTATCTGAGTATAAGCTTTAGCCACTTTGTTGTTTCATTAAAATGCTGCCCTTTGTGTGCAATCGAATTGTTTGCTTATGTAGCTGCTTTATCTTTCTTCAGAGAAATGTCAATCCTCCTTCAGTCACCTCCCTTCAATTCACCTTTTCTGAAATTATAGCTGGAAGTTATCTAACACTACTAATGACAGGCAATCTCGGTGCACAGGGCCAGGTTTCTTACTCTTTTCCTTTTTCCTTTTTTTTTTTTCTCTTTCTGAATGATCCTCAGTCATTTCCTGTTCATAGTGCAGTGATATGTAATTGCCTCAAACCTCTGCTGCAGCAAACAAATTGTAGCTGTGTTTATGTATTAAAGCTTTCAAAAGCTTTTATCTTCATACTTCCCATGTCAGTATACCAACACTGAGGATGTTCAGCACACCAATTATTTTCTTCTTGTCCCTGATATTATAAACCTGAGGTAAATTAATCTTTCCTCCTTTTCCATGAGACGAACTGCTCTCTAAGCAAAGTGCTCATGGAAAGTGATCATGCAGAGGTAGAGGATGCAAGTCTACATCAAACAACGCCATATGTGCACCCTTGTACCCATTGTATGACTCCTCTCTTTTAGTGAGGGAGCGACATCTCTCCCAGCTTTTTCACCCAGCAGTAGTTCTGTTCCATGTGTCACTATTTGCCCAGAGTCATTCACATTTATGACTTTGATAACTCCAAGAGCACATTAAGCCAAAACAACCTACTGGCAGTATCTCATATTCAGGATCTTGGGATTTCAAGTTCTGGAAAAAATAGGTCTTTCTGAAATCTAAAATATTTGAGCTCTTCAAGTTTCTTCTCAAAGGCAGTTGCTCTGAATCTCGTATTTCTAAGGAATGAAACTTTTTCTATAGTGTCATAGGAACATAATTTTAATCTTCTGTCAGAATCAGTATATCCATTCTTGATCTCAAGGTCACTGGTGAGGATAAAGTGCATGTTATGTACCAAGGAAATTAGCATTCAATTTCTTTTGGGGGGATTGACTGAGTATATATGATTAGATCTTAAGCTCTTTGTATTGTTTGATCAACTCAACTGCCAGAATTCAGTAGCTAGCTTTAACATCTTGTGCTACTGGGTGACTGACTAAAAGCAGCATGTCCCAAATATTTTGAAGCATCACTTCCCTTTCAGAAAGAAGCTGTAGACAATGTGATTGTACCATCTCAAACAAAAAAAGATGAACACATCAACACAGTGTGATTTGTAAATTAAATGAGTGGGATCCTTTTCAAATAATGGTACTTGCAAAATATACTATTGTTTAAAAAAAAAAAGAGAAGAAAAAAAGAAGTCCCAGATTGAAGAGACTGAAGACGTGGTGTGGCTGTTCAAATAAGTTCTGATTTAAATGGTTCTGATTAATTGTAAAATCTATCCTGAAGTGTCAGAATATTACACACTTTTCTGGCAAGGTAAAAGGTATTTTTTAGTACAAAAAGAAAAAAAAATTAAAAAAAAAGAAAAAAGCAAGGCTGAAAAAAAAGTAGTACCTGATGTTAATAAAGCAAGAATTCCCATTCACACAATAAACATAGGTAAATACAGGGGCTCAAATTATGTACCTATGTCCTGATATTCTCCTTTGAGAAGTCTTCTAAGCTAACACTTCAATTTGGATGCAACTTATACCAGTGATATTGATCACATTAAAAATATACTGACACTTGCACTGACAGAGTGACAACCACTGTAAAGAAATTAGTAGATTCTTAGCTGCAATGTTGACCAACAAGAATTATGTTTCTAATAGCAGATTTGCCTGCTTTTTATCAAAATTTCATTAAATATGTACTGGTAGGATTTATCTTTTGTTAGCTTTAGGCTATGTTTCCATGGCAGCCACACTGCTGGCCACTGTATTTCCCTTCCCTTTCCACCTTCTTCCTTACAAGGCTTTCTGTAAAGGTCTTATGGTTTTGTAGTTCAGAATTAAAAAAAAAATAAAAATAGTATCTTTCTGTAGATTACTGTGCTGATGTTTAACTAAAACAAGAAGCAGGGAGGCGAAACGAATGGAAGAATGAGCCTAGAGCATGTTCCATAGGAAGAGGGCAAGGACTATGGCAGTCAGGACTTTGACCTGCCACAGAAATAAAGGCTCAGAAAACTCGAGGGGTTCAGTTCAGTTGCTGACATTTAAATGTCTTGTAAGGTTCTAGTACACCATGCCTGACCTCCAGCTGCTGCCCCCAGAGATTATTCATCCCCCATGGTTCCTGCTGTTGACCCAGTGTGAATGTCTCAAATACCTCAGGCTATCTCAGACAGCACTCGGTGCCCCTACATCAGCAGCTGAGTCAGACATAAAGTGTGCAGAGTTCCCCCTGCTCTTCCAGAATTACTTTTGTCTTCTGTAAGCATCTTCTAGGCTGTAGTGCTGCCTGTAGAGCATGTGCATGATCAAAGAAACTCTTGGATACCACTGATATGTACAGCTTCCACATTCCTTCCGTTCCTGGTTTCCTTTGGGTGGGAGTGCTGCTCTGCTTGAATGTAGTAAGGATATACAGACAAATCTGGATAGGCTGGAATATGCTGCCCAGGGAAAGGTTGGAATCATCGTCCCTGGAACTGTTCCAGAGGTGTGTGGATGTGGCACCTGGGGACATGGTTTAGTGGTGAACACTGGGATATTAACAGTTGTAATAGACTCGATAATCTTAGAGGTCTTTCTCAACCTTAATGATTCCATGATTCTTAGGAAGATCCTTGCTCTACAATACCAGTGCATGGTCCAGCTGACCACATATTTAGTTTAAAGGAGTTTATAGCACTGGCAGCAGAATGCTACATTCTCAACTGCATATATTCAACACTGCTTACCAGGTATGTAGATCTTCATGCAACCAATCTTGAACAGTAATTTTCCACTGATATTTTTGAAAAAAAAAAGATCCAATTTCCTTCTTTTCATTTCTCTTCTAATGAACACTGTGACCACATCAGACCAGGACATCTAATTTTATATTATAGGTGAATGTAGCACAATTTAATCAATAGTCTGAGCAGTGGTATTTAAAGATATCAGATATATGTTAATTAGATATTAGAAACAAATTCTTTCCAATGAGGGTGATGAGACACTGTAACAGGTTGCCCAGAGAACTTCTGACTGCCCCATTTCTGTAAGTGTTCAAGGTCAGGCTGGATGAGGCTTTGAGCAACCTGGTCTAGTGGAAGGTGTCACTGACCATGACAGCGGGGTTGGAACTAAATGATCTTTAAGGTCCTTTCCAATCCAAACCATTCTATGATTGAATGATTCATGTTAGAAGTGCACTTAAAAGGAATTAAAAGAATGTCTCAGGGAAAAACAACAACAACCAAACCAAATAAAAGAAACCCACAAAACAAAACAAGGACATAAGGATCTTTAATTGCTAAACAGAACATATTCAGAGTGAAAATCATCAAAAGAGTTAAATACGAAGCAGTGATATGTCCTGACTCTAGGATATTTAGTTTAGCTTGCGTGTTATTGCAAAGAAATAAAGTGGATTTTGATGGATTTAGTCACTTCACCCAAATCATTATTAGATGCATATAACATTTCATCACTCTAACTCTCTCCGCTTTGGAGTAGATCATCTGCACTGTGATCATGTTCTATTTTGAGTCTTTGTACATAGTCGATGCTAATCTATTTTACTTCCTCAAGAGATCTCTCTCTTTAATGCAAAAAGAAAACATTTTAAGAGCAAGAAATATAGAGTTTTACCCAAGGTATAAAATTCCTCTACATGTCTGATTTGTTGCAATTCCATGGCCTGTTACTGTATTTCAACCATTAAGGTAGTTATAGTGCCATTGTATAATACTGTATAACCCCACAGGAGTCCTTCACACTCTGCCAGGATTCTGATTTTTCTGGCACTTTTTAATCCTGTGTCTCCTTAACTTGTGAGATCTGAGCCTTGATAGGAGGTTCCTACCTAGATAGCAGACCTCCGAGGAGTGTTCAGGTGTCAGAGGAAACCTCTGTTGTCAGTTGTGAGTAACCTTGTACTTTTCTCCATCACTCAGAGTCCGATTCTGTGTGGCACCAAACCCCTTCCTTCTCCTGAGCTGTGCAGTGGGATATATGAACTTCTCAGTGTCAGATCCCACACTTCAGACCTGTCAAACCTCATGCACTAAGCACCCAGTTGCCTTTTTTTCACAATTCTTACTGCTCTGCCTGCAGCTCACACATTAATAGCCTGTGGCAATGTGGCCTCTTTCCTGTCCCTTATGCCCATATCTTTGCATTCATGTCACACAGCCAGAAAAAAAAATACTGACCTTAAACAGGTTGTGAACTTATTCTGAGGAGCTGGATCTCATGGATTCTTTCCAGCCATATGATAAGATAGTTCAGACACTGCCAGAATCCCATGGTAGACCACAACCATTTCTCATTAATTGGGTATGGATTAAGTTTCTAAGATATTTACATTAGTTCTTTTGCAGTGTCTATGCAACTTCTTTTTAATTCATTTTTAACTTGGCACAGGCCTTAGGTGACCTAAAATAGAGACCACAGGATGTGAAATTAGTGTCAAGTATCACCCAGCAAAGGGGCAGACAAACAGGTGGTTCCACAATAAAGTGGAACAGAGTGAAGTAAGGACTCAGCTAAGGTTGTTTTAGGCAGGATGTGAGAGCAGAAGAGAAAGTATATTTTTAAGTGTTGAAATAATAGAAGAAAATGAAGTAGATATTCTCAATGTAGAAAGCCTGAAGAGAAAAGCTGTGGAAAAAAAAACCACACAAGCTTATGATTTCCAGGATATTAAAATCAACTATATCAAAATAGATAAATTGAAATAGATAGATTGGTTGGATTGAATTGACTGAACTAGATAAACCGACTATATTTGAACCAGATACAAAAAGTTGAAAGATGTTTATATTACTGGCTGTAAATATTAAATTGATTCAGAGGTGTCAAATAAAAAATAAAATAAAAAAAATAAAGCTAGAACTAATCAAAATCACAGAAGGTCTAGAGATCAGTGCAAGACATCTGTATAAACAAGAAACCACTAGAACAGCAAAAAAACCAGAATTGCTATATTGCTGAAATTCAGCTGATATAAGACACATCAGATAGGTCAGATACAAGGGAAGATATGCAAGATGCCTAAACCCAGACTCAGCCTTTCTTTTGAGATTATCAAAGTCAAAAATAATAGAGTTTGGTGTGACAGATAGAAGTTTGTTAGATTTCTTTTTTCCAGAAGCAAAATTGTGAGCTTCAATGGGAATCAAAAAGACACTGAAATTTGTAAGGGACAACGTAGTAGTGGCCACTTGGGTGTAATGACATTGCAGTTGATCCTCACAGAATCATAGAATGGTTTGGGTTTGGGACCTTAAAGATCACTCACATGTAGGGATACCTTCCACTAGAGGTTTCTCAGGGTTCCATCCAACCCGGCCTTGACCATTTCCAGGGAAATATCAGGATTCACATGGGGAGATGTAAGAAAAAAACACCTTGCAGATATTTCCTGTTTTTCAATTAAGCAGAAGGTAAATGGTGTTGCTCAATGAAGTTATTTGGCAGGTTTTGGAGAAGAAGGAAGAAAAGGTGTGTTTTATGAAACACTGATGTATCCCAAAAAAACCGTGATTGTGCAGATACCAGTCTCTTGACCACTTGTGAAGGGAAAGTCAACATGTTCCCTAGGCCTGTCAGACCTCCATTTTGAAAAGAAAGAGCCAAAGCAGTGTTCTTTATTTAAAATGCCAAATATGGAAACCTACTTTTAGCTATCACCCATATGGCAAGTCATACAGCAACCCCAACTACTAGAAAACAGAAAAAGAGGCTTTTAAAATTTATTTTGCAGTAGTGCTAGTAAACCTAAGATCGCTGTTCCTGTGTGTGAGCTGTTGATGCACAGTTTTTTTGGTGTGTGTTTTGGAGCTAGAAGGTTACAAACTAAGAGCCTTACAACTTGTTTATCAGCTCTAGGTGGTTTTGAGGTGGGATTTTGTTAACTCATATTTTCTCACATTTTTTGGGATATTGTCTGCATGTGACAGGGAGATTTATGGCTAGTAATAAAATGTCAAGTACTTGTGACAATCGATATTCACATATTTTATACAGAATAACGGGGAGATACTCTTGGGAAATATTTTCATATGTATATTGTGTTGAAGAATTTTGATTACAGTGAATCAAAGTTTTCTGAATTGGAAATATTCATTTAAACAATTCTTGATTAGCCCTATTCACTATGATGTCATGTATCCCTAGGCAATAAGTAGGCCACTTTTAAATTCAGATAACCACAGTGATCTCAGCTTTTGCAGTTTCATTGTAACATATCATTCTTTAATACAGCATTGCTGTTTCCTGCTAGCAGTGTTTCTCCTGTGAAGGAGGCAGTAATTAAAAAATTATTTTGTCGGTGGTTTAAGTTGTTTAGTTAGATGCATAGAGTATTTCAAGAAGAGAATAATTTGTTACAGGAGGCTTAAGGACTTGTTTGCATGACTGCTTTACAGATACCAGCTTTTTGTGCAGTGAGTACACAATCAGGTCTAGCCTTTTATCAGAGTTCTATTTCATCAGTATCTTGTCATGCTCTTTCTGTAAGACATTAATAACCTGTCCAGATGATCCTGCCAACCACCCTATTGTACAAACGCTCTGATGCTTTGTTTTGCTGTGTTGAATCATCATTCAGTCCTGTATCTGGTTTTCCTAAAATCATAGGAAATCCTGAGTTGGAAAAGAACCACAAGGATCATGGAGTCCAACTTCTGGCCCTGCACAGGACAATCCCAAGAATCCCACCACATGCCCAAAGGCATTGTTCAAACACTTCTTGAAGTCTGGCAGGCTTGGAGCTGTGACTACTCCCCTGGGGACCTTCTTTTGCTGATGTTAGGGTTTGGACAACTTTCTTTCCTGCTCTTCACCATACCTTAGCTGTCTGCATGACAAATGGTATGTTCTTAACGTGTTGTGAAACTGACTTTAAACAAATACAATCCTAAGCCAACACATTTCAAGGACACTTGTTCTCCAGGGTTTAGTCATGTGCCAGCCAGCTTGCTTCTCTTCAGATTCCTATTAAAATGCTCATCACAGAGTGTGTTTAATTGGCTATATGATACCACAGCAGAGCGTTAAAAAATGTCTGAACCCTCACAAAATTGCTGCAAAGGAGCTTACCCTGAACAATCTGTATTTTTCTGCACATATTTCAATTCTACCAGAGGGGAACCAGCCAAGAAGTCATTATTCTCATCACTGATGCCACACAGCACAAAGCCAATTTCAGCTCAAACCTTCTGCTTTGTGATAATGAATTTCAAGCTATAAAAAAAAAAATGAAAAAAAAAAAAGGCAAAAAGGAAAAAGTCAAGTACTGTCCTGTTGTGTGGGAGGAAGTTGAAATGCAATGTAAACAATCCAGTGTCATCAGAAAGCACTGGACTATTGAGACCAGAAATTTGGCCAGTACCAAAGTGATATCCCTGTATATTTGACTCTCAATGTGAAGGGATCTTCTTAGAAATTAGAGAAAAAACAAATTACAGTATGATTTTTGTCCAACAGGAAAATAACTGTAGAAAGCCTACTTTTTTTTTTTATCCTGTATGGAGTTTTTCAGCAGAAAACATTAGTTTTTACTTACTTGAGGCATTTTTATAGAAAACTTTTTTTTTTTTTAACAAGCTTAGTATGTAACCTTTAATATAAATGTCCTTATGGAAATAATTAAGATATGACAATGGCTTTATCTCTATTTGAAACGTGTCCCAGGTACTTAAACAAAAGAATAAAATCATCCCTTTGTGACTCACACAGGTTTACATGGAAAAAAAAAAACACAGTGAAAAAGGTTAGAAATTAAAAACAAAACAAAACAAAAAAAACCCAACCAAACAAAAAACAACAACAAAAAACCACAAAACCCCCCAAGTTTCCTGATCCCTTGACTAGCAGTTTAGCTACTGGTCTCATCTTTTGAATATGATTTAGAAATATGATTTAGAAGAGAAAGAATCTTTCACTTGCCTGCTATATGATGACATAAGATTTCTCAATGTTATGGCCATCCCATATGAATTTGCTAATCTATTCACCTCACACACACACACACACAAATCCTCAAAAATTATACAGAAACAGAACATGATTTTTACATTTATAATGAATTTTATCTTGTAAATAAATGGCTTGCTCATTGCCAAGGGAAAATTAGACTCTTGGGAATAAACACTTACAAAGAAAATTCTGTGACAGGTAAAAGAAGAGAGAAGTAGATTCTTCTTTAGTCCAAACGTCCTACTAATTGTCTCTCTGTCTTTCACTCTGAGTTCCCAAGCTGGCTTTTAAAATCTCAGGCAGAGCACCAACAGTGCGGTGATAAACTAAACTATCCAATCACTTCCACCCAATTAGACCTGATTTATTCTTTGTTAAAGGGCAAACTACAACAGTCACATCCTTAGAGGCTGACACATACTGACTCTGATGCGGTATTTGACCCACTTATACTGTCTTAGTGTCTTACAGAAATATCGGGGTTAGTCCTACCAGAGTTTGCTTAAAGAGCTAGAAATCCTCTGAGCTCTCTCTGACAGTATTGGTTTCGGTACATTATTTGCAGAGAGAAATAATTTTTAATAAACCTTGGATAAATATATCTTGTGCATGTGCCTTTTTTTTTATCTACTTTATCCTCACCTTATGGCCATCTAAGAACATGCCTTAGCATTTTCCATTCTTACTTCTCATTTTCTACACTGGACTCTAGACTCCACCAAATGTGTGCTTTGTCTTTCAACTTTTATCAGTATCTTCATGACAGCTAATGATTAACACTCTTTAAGTTGTTCACTAACAACAAGGCTGTTTCCATGCCACCTTACACTTGGCATCTCTCAGAAGATCCTGTCCTCAAAAGGATACATGGAAAAAAAAAAAAAAAAAAAATTCAGACGGGTATAAGAAAAAGGCTNAAAGAAGAAACAAGACATCCTTTCTTTCAGCTTTACACACTGACATTTTTCATACAGGCTGTCTTTCCCCACTAGTTTGTAAAATATGCAGCACATTAAAGTCTCTATCCTGTCTGAGCACTCCAGATACTGCTGTGATGCTCAAAGACAGGAGCTAGGGGAAGAAAGGGGTGTTTGGCTCATGTTAATAGAAAAAAACCCAAGTGTTAATATGATCCATCAGATTTTTCTTACTATATTACAGCATTTCTGATGGAGAATAGTTTAGAAAAGTCTAAGTAGCAGTACCAGTTTTCTGGCTGTCAACTGTGTTTAGGTACTACAGTTGTAAGTACTACAGAAATAAAGACAGAAGGGTAAATTGGCAGGTAGAGGACAAAATGGCCTACATGAACCTATTCCTATCATCTCCAAATAACTAAAATCACTCTCAAAATATTCTTTAAAATGGAACAGAGACATTGTTTTTCTTTTCAATCAATAAATGCATATTAATCTCAGATTAAATAACACAATCACTTAGTGAAGATATGCCAGAATTGGACAAAAAAAAAACCCCTGTGAGTATTTCAGTATTTTCTATTACTACCTCTCTGTAGTTTTTCACAGTGAATAGATGAACAGCACTGATCTTCCCTGTTGGGGCTTGGAAATAGAAATCGGTCATAGAGCTTTGTGACCTGGAGGTGACATTAATTATTACTGGAATCTAAGAAGTGCACTGACAGGAAAAGGAATGCAGTAATGCAATTCCAGAACCAGCACTTTTCTTACATCTTTTAAGACACCTTCAACAATTTTTCTCCTCACTCTGAATCTCTCACTGCATCCTTTTAGCAGTTCACGTCATATCATCCATCAGAACACTTCTTTCTCCCCCATTGCTTTCCTCTGCATGACCCTGCTTTTCTATTTCTCCATGAACTAAGACTCCTAGGAATTCCTACAGTATTTTACTGTGAAAGAATAATCTTTAGCAGGCATTTGGCCATAAATGGAAACCTCTCACTTATCTTTAACAGTCACACTACAGAATACTATTCTTCCTTTTCCAAAGTGCATACTGGAGAAGGTTATTCATATCCTCCTTAAAAGAAGTTTTCTTCCCACCTTTGCTAATCACTACATTGAAAACTAAGATTGTTCTATGCTGTATAATCATATTACATAATAGTGACACAAGCACTAACCAAACTGTAGCTGATGTTTTGGAACTCTGAAACTTGTTGGTTCAGACCCTTCAATAACCGATTCTCAAATGGATACTGGTGTTCCAGGAGGTGTTATTTTGTATCATCAACTTCATCAAGTTCAACAGGGCCAAGTCAAAGGTCCTGTACCTGCGCTGCAGAAATTCCTGGTATCAATACAGTCTGAAGAAGGAATGGATTTAGAGCAGCCCTACGCTAGGGATTTGAAGATACTAGTGAATAAAAAAGTGGACATGACCCAGCGATGTGAGCTCACAGCCCAGAAAGCCAAACATGTCCTGGGCTGTATCCAAAGCAGGGTGGGCAGCAGGATGAGGGAGGTGATTCTGCTCCTCTGATCTGCTCTGATGAGACCCCACTTGCAGTGCTACATCCAGTTCTGGTGTCCACAGCACAGGAATGGCATTGACCTGTTAAAGTAGGTCCAGAGAATGACAACAAAAATGATCAGGAGGCTGAAACATCTACTCTGTGAAAACAGGCTGAGAGAGTTGGGGCTGTTATGCCTGGAGAAGAAAAGGCTTCTGGGAGACCTTTCTGCAGCTTTTCAGTTTTTAAAAAGGATTGATAGCATAAAAAGAGAAAGATTTTTTTTACCAAGGTCTCTAANAAAAAAAAAAAAAAAGATTCAGACTGGGTATAAGAAAAAGGCTTTTCATCATAAGGACCATCAAATATCAGAAAAGGCTGCCCAGTCAAGTTGTGTTTTTGGCCACCTTTGGAGATTTTCAATACTAGAGTGGACAGAGTTCTGAAAACTTGGTCTGTCCTCATAGCTGACCATGGAGCAGGAGGTGGACTTGATATTTTCCTGAGGTCTCTTCCAAGCTGAAACGTTCTGTGATCCTACAAATGAGGGTCAGTAAAACCAGGGGACTAACCTCAAAGTTCTTTTTACTGCCTCTATGTTGCATGAGGACAAAGTATTCCCTTCATCTAAACTTATTGATTATTTTGAGCCAAGCTCAGTGGGAAATCTCTACATTTTTTCTGTTGGAGGCTGATACACACAATAATTTGCTAGTAACTGTGCAGGACTGTGTATTTTCCAAATGCCCATCTCAAGATAAAAGTCATATTGGAAAAATCTAGAGTGAAGCAAGACATCAAGACAGCCAGTGATGAAAGAGGTGAAGTTCTATTGAAGTGTTGACTCGAACAAAGAGGCCTTTTCTCTCAAGTGTGATGCCAGTGCAGAAGCTTTCAACATTTCATAAAGCCACCTGTAAAGAAGAAACAAGACATCCTTTCTTTCAGCTTTACACACTGACATTTTTCATACAGGCTGTCTTTCCCCACTAGTTTGTAAAATATGCAGCACATTAAAGTCTCTATCCTGTCTGAGCACTCCAGATACTGCTGTGATGCTCAAAGACAGGAGCTAGGGGAAGAAAGGGGTGTTTGGCTCATGTTAATAGAAAAAAACCCAAGTGTTAATATGATCCATCAGATTTTTCTTACTATATTACAGCATTTCTGATGGAGAATAGTTTAGAAAAGTCTAAGTAGCAGTACCAGTTTTCTGGCTGTCAACTGTGTTTAGGTACTACAGTTGTAAGTACTACAGAAATAAAGACAGAAGGGTAAATTGGCAGGTAGAGGACAAAATGGCCTACATGAACCTATTCCTATCATCTCCAAATAACTAAAATCACTCTCAAAATATTCTTTAAAATGGAACAGAGACATTGTTTTTCTTTTCAATCAATAAATGCATATTAATCTCAGATTAAATAACACAATCACTTAGTGAAGATATGCCAGAATTGGACAAAAAAAAAACCCCTGTGAGTATTTCAGTATTTTCTATTACTACCTCTCTGTAGTTTTTCACAGTGAATAGATGAACAGCACTGATCTTCCCTGTTGGGGCTTGGAAATAGAAATCGGTCATAGAGCTTTGTGACCTGGAGGTGACATTAATTATTACTGGAATCTAAGAAGTGCACTGACAGGAAAAGGAATGCAGTAATGCAATTCCAGAACCAGCACTTTTCTTACATCTTTTAAGACACCTTCAACAATTTTTCTCCTCACTCTGAATCTCTCACTGCATCCTTTTAGCAGTTCACGTCATATCATCCATCAGAACACTTCTTTCTCCCCCATTGCTTTCCTCTGCATGACCCTGCTTTTCTATTTCTCCATGAACTAAGACTCCTAGGAATTCCTACAGTATTTTACTGTGAAAGAATAATCTTTAGCAGGCATTTGGCCATAAATGGAAACCTCTCACTTATCTTTAACAGTCACACTACAGAATACTATTCTTCCTTTTCCAAAGTGCATACTGGAGAAGGTTATTCATATCCTCCTTAAAAGAAGTTTTCTTCCCACCTTTGCTAATCACTACATTGAAAACTAAGATTGTTCTATGCTGTATAATCATATTACATAATAGTGACACAAGCACTAACCAAACTGTAGCTGATGTTTTGGAACTCTGAAACTTGTTGGTTCAGACCCTTCAATAACCGATTCTCAAATGGATACTGGTGTTCCAGGAGGTGTTATTTTGTATCATCAACTTCATCAAGTTCAACAGGGCCAAGTCAAAGGTCCTGTACCTGCGCTGCAGAAATTCCTGGTATCAATACAGTCTGAAGAAGGAATGGATTTAGAGCAGCCCTACGCTAGGGATTTGAAGATACTAGTGAATAAAAAAGTGGACATGACCCAGCGATGTGAGCTCACAGCCCAGAAAGCCAAACATGTCCTGGGCTGTATCCAAAGCAGGGTGGGCAGCAGGATGAGGGAGGTGATTCTGCTCCTCTGATCTGCTCTGATGAGACCCCACTTGCAGTGCTACATCCAGTTCTGGTGTCCACAGCACAGGAATGGCATTGACCTGTTAAAGTAGGTCCAGAGAATGACAACAAAAATGATCAGGAGGCTGAAACATCTACTCTGTGAAAACAGGCTGAGAGAGTTGGGGCTGTTATGCCTGGAGAAGAAAAGGCTTCTGGGAGACCTTTCTGCAGCTTTTCAGTTTTTAAAAAGGATTGATAGCATAAAAAGAGAAAGATTTTTTTTACCAAGGTCTCTAATGATAGAATAAGGGGTAATGGCTTTAAACTAATAGAGGATACATTTACACTGAACATGAAGTTTTTTACAGGAAAGGTTGCCCAGTGGCAAGTGTCCATGATAAAAATGGTATTTGATCTACTGGAAGATATCCCTGCTCATGGCAAAGGAATTGGAGTAGATGATCTTTAGTGGCTGCTTCCAACCCAAACCCTTCTGTGATTCTATGATTTTCTGCATTTGCAATCTCAGCCACAAAATGCTTCACTGTTCACTGAGTTATGTTGATACTTTGCCTGTAATCACACTAAAATGGTATTGAGGAGGTTACTAAGACATTTATTTCTTGTTTGTGGGTTTCCTGCAGCATTTAATGAACCACATTAAACCTTCCAGGAATTCAGCTTATTAGAGAGATGAGCATGAGTTGAAAAGGTAAACTCCACATCTAATTGGGGACCAGCATATCAGCACTGTTTATTTTGAACTTTTGAGCACAAAGTTTCAGTTTATGCATGGATTATTAGAATACTGTTTACTGTTACATCAGGTAGGTAAATCCAAAATGTTTTACATTAAACATAGTCTGTAGCTCTTTCTTTACATGTTCTTTGGAGTGACAAGTACTGCTCATCCGTTTAGAAGCAAAACTTCTCAGAGTGCGGTTTAATGAGTTGCATATGCAATACCCTACTAAAATCGAATGCATTATTTTTGCACTCAGAAGTAATCTAATATCTTGCTTCCTTGACCTATATTCCATGTGTTTTGTTTAGTGTATGCTGTAGCAGAGCCAAAGCCTATGGTTAGTACTTAATTAATATGCTTCTCTTATACTCTCATTTGCACTTCAGTTAAAATCTCCAGATGCTGAAGATAAGTAGATCCATGAAACCAATTGCAGTGCATATTCCAAACAGCAAAAGAGTGGCATACTTCTCTATATAGGATAAAATTCAGTTAAAAGCTCTCACATCTCAACACCTGAAAAACAATTTACACTGTTTTAAAGTGTTGTTATGGATAATGACAGATGGGAAGAGAGAGAGACAAGAGGAAGGAAGGAGAATAGAAGTGAAAGGTGGGTAGGTCTTCAGTTTCTCAAAAGTCTGTGGGCTTTCTTTGGGTTAATATCTTTTTTTGCTAAGACAAAATAACATCCTAAACCTCTAAGTTCCAATCAAATATTTCCTATTAAGATTGCAGTTATTCTGCAAAACTTAACTAATCTTTGATTTATGCAAGAGAGCACTTCCTTATTTACCTGTTTTTATGTTTATTTTTAAAATGCTTTACAAAGCTTCCATGCATTTTTCAGTAAGAGAGTTTAATGAGTCATGGACCTTTGCTGTGCCTTAATTATTTTATTATTACAGTTGATTTCTGTTGTTTTCACTGGAAAAGTATCCAACAGCTTCAGAAATGGGCCAAGACTTCGTTGTTCTAAGTATTGCACAAGCACAGGCAAGAAGGCATCCTTTCCAAGAAGCACAGAGTAAAATGTAAGAGCTACAGGTAAAGGTACAGAAATACAGACTTTTACACAAGAATATGACAGTAATTGCAACACACTATTTGCCCATCTGCTTTCTGAGATTTATAAATACTAAAATGGTTTGGGTTGGAAGCAACCTTAAAGACCACCTCATTCCAGTCCACCTGCCATGGGCAGGGACACCTTGGACACCTTCCACCAGACCAGTTTGCTCAAAGTCCCATCCAACCTCGCCTTGAACACTTCCAGGGATGGGGCATCCACAGCTTCTCTGGGCAGTTTGCTTCAGTGCCTCACCACCCTCACAGGAAAGAATTTCTTCCTAATAACTAATTTAAACCTACTCTCTGTCACTTTAAATCCATTCCATTTGTCTTATCACTACATGCTCTTGTCAAAAGTCCCTCTCCAACTCTCCTGTAGCCCTTTTAGGTACTGGAAGGTGCTATAAGGTCTCCAGAGCCTTCTCTTCTTCAGACTGAAACCCTCCAATTTTCTCAGCTTATGTGCATAGAGGAGGTTCTCCAGCCCTTGGATCATCTTTGTAGCCTCCTCTGGACTTGCTCCAAAGGTTCCACATTCTTCTTACATTGGGATCTCACAAGGGAGGAGAAGAGGGAGAGAATCACATCCCTTGAGCTGCTGCTCAAGCAGCTTTTGATGCAGGCTAGGATGCAGTTGTTTTTCTGGGCTGCAAGCACACATTCCTATCTCTAGTGCAGCTTCTTATTCACCAGCATCCCCAAGTCCACCTTGGCAGGGCTGTTCTCAATTCATATTCTGACTAGCCTGTACTTGTGCCTGGGATTGCCTCAGACCCAGTGCAGGACCTTGTCCTTTGCCTTATTGAGCCTCATGAGGTTCACAGGAGACCATGTCTCATCCAGGTCCTTCTGAACGGCATCCTTTCTCTCCTCTGTGTTTACTGCACCACACAAGTTTGGTGTCATCAGCAAACTTGCTGACATGTCCATGTCTCCAACAAAAGTGATGAACAGTGCCAGTCCCAACACCAAATCCTGAGGAACACTGCTCATCTTTTGTCCTTGGTCATATCACCCAGACAATATGACTGTGGCAGATGCCCTAAGTGTCTCAGCCAGAACCAGACACCTTTATTTAGAAAACTAAATTGAGGCTCCAGAGATTCAATCAGTCTTTAAACTTTCTGCTCTTTGCCTTATGAGACCACTGAACTGGGGGGCACTACTGAAATAAACTGAGTGAAGGAAAATCGGTTTCTTCCCAGGGAGTTATGGCACTCCCTTTTCTCACAGCTTGTCAGGGAATCTGCAAGTAAGAAAAAGTTTTTCAAGTAGAAACTTCTCAGTTCGACTCGTGCAATAATTTTTTAAAAGTCAGTGCTCTCTACTTCATTCATTGTCATAAGAAACAGAAGGATGAATTTTCAAATCAAAGGACATTCTGTGATTCTCTCTATGTAGATACCAGGTTTTAGACATTTCTATGGCAAGAGGTAGTAGGAAAGATATTGAGCATTGAAGCTCTGAGATGGAATAATGGTTCTAGGGCCATTAGACTAAACTCAAAGAAGTGGATTTGCCTGTTCTCTGACACTGAGAGGGAAAACAAAGTGGTAAGATGGAATGATAATTTTATTTGCTCAAAAGGGGAAAACTAGTCTTTGGAGGCAAGATTTAGAGAAGGTATATTGAGCTGATCAGACATCTGTCCACCTCAGGAAACCATCACAATACCAAGACTGAAATCTGCAGGTCACTGTAAGATACAACAGGTAATTTTGAACATGCTGTTTAAAAGCAACAGAGGCAGGCAAGTGTTAAGCCACATCTTAAATGGAAGTTTCAAGGGCAGCTGAAGGAGAGAGACATGTGATACAAAGGATACAATAAGATATACTAAAAGTGAAATGAGGTGTCAGTGAAATATTAGGATTTTTGGTAGCTTCTCCAAAGCTGTGGCTTTGATCTGTGCAAGGCTGATCCCTCTCTAACTCTTTTTGCATTCTTTCTCCATTAGAATATTTCAGCAACCTTGCTATCAGACAGTTCTTCCCAGAAAAGTTAATTTTTTATTCAATCCATGATGTTATGTGGCTGAGCAAAATGCTTAAGGGAATTGATTACCACTTGTTAACTCTATGGTTTCTTTCTTCCCTTGGTCATTCATTCTTGCAATAGATAGACAGACAGACACTCTGTTTATTTTTAATCCATACATGTATTCTAGCAATGTCTTGTGCACTGTCATTGTCTCTATAAGTTACACTTATTAGGCAGATCAGGTGTCATACAGGCAGACAACTATATATTTAATATCCTTTGGTTTTCTTTAACATCCATGTGTAATTTGTACTGGGAAAATAACAGACTTAAAGGAACTTAAAACTGTGGAAAAAAAGAATTTCTAGGTTTAGCCAAACAGCAACATTAGAAACTCACTTTTCACTGTAGTTTTACAGTTAAAAAAGTCATAGCTCATTTGGGTCTTTGGTAATTCCCAAGTAATACTAGCTTAACTATAGTTCAAGGCTCCTTTTCAAGCTTATTCTCTTTCAAACCCCTTTCCTCTGACAAGTGTTCTCAAACTGTATTTTCTATCCCAAAGGTTGAATTATGATTTGGGCTGGATCCAGTGAGCCAAAGCTTCTCCAGAAGGTTATCAATAATTGACCTGCAGCTCCAATGCTTTGTCTGATAACATAAACCCTCTGGAAATGACTGGAGCAAGGTACAGCCTAGAAATCAATCCTTCCTGTTGGTAATGGGAAAAGTATCAACCTAGAGTTGCAGGAACCGTAGTGCCATAATTTCTATGTGACAATGACATGATACTCTAATTTGCATTGGAATAAATAAATAGCACTAATGTCTCCTTTCACATGTCTGTAGTAAAGTAAGGACACACACACACACACACACACACACACACACACACATATATATATATATATATATATGTATGGTTATGTAATGTAGGTATCATAGAATCATAAAATCATAAAATCACAGAATGACTTGCATTGGAAAATTTCTTCAATATTATCTTGTTCCAGCCCCCTGCCATGGGCAGGGGGACCTTCCAGCAGAATAGGTTGCCCAGAGCCCCATCCAGCCTGGCCTTAAAGACTTCCAGGAATACGGCAGCCACAGCTTTTCTGGGCAACCTGTGCTAGTGTCTCACCACTCTCACTGTGAAAAAATTATTCGTAATATCTAATCTAAACCTACTTTCCTTCAGTTTGAAACCATTCCCCTCTGTCCTGTCACTAGATGCTCTTGTCTAAAGTCCCTCTCCACCTTTCTTGTAGACTCCCTTCAGGTACTGGAAGGCTGCAATTAGGTCACCAGTTCTCTCAGCCTTTCCTCATAGAAGACGTGCTCAATCCCTCTCATGATCTTGGTGGCCTCCTCTGGGCTGGTTCCAACAGGCCAATGTGCATGTTCTGGAGACCCCAGAGCTGGATGCTTCACATTCTGTGTCCATGGAGTAGAGGGACCGTGTGTGTGTGTCTATACATATATAGGTATATATAGGTGTATATGTTATTTATATAATAAAAATAAAGACGTATCCTCCCCACTTTCCTCACTATAAGGCAATTTGACCCAGAAGGGAAATCACTTCTGAGAATATGTCTTGAAATCAGACATTCAAAATATGCTTGTTCTCTTGGGACAGGAATCAACACTTCCATGGCTAGAATGCTTTGGGAAAGTTCTAATCTCCACAGTAAGGCAGGAGTTCTGGGTATTTGGGACTGCTCATTAAAATAAAATAGTTTTTTAAAAACTTGTTTTTCAAAATAAATTTAACTCTCTGATGCCAGCAGATTTCTCCCATGTGGTAAGTCCCCTAGTAGCTCAAAAGAATAAATAATAAACATGAAAATGTCTGTCTGCTAATGAGACCCCCAGAAGCAGGACTGGAGCTTGATACACCATCTCTTCTGACTGATTTCTGTGGGAAGGCACCAGCTCCTGCATGATGTCAGCCTGAATGTTTGGCTTTAACACCTTAATTTTTTATAAACTTCGTAATCAGCTCTTCAGTCCTAAAGGGGCTATAAGGACTTAAGGATTCAGGAGAGCTGTCATTGTGTAGTTTGTGGGGTAGCCTCCTGTTTATCTTGCCTCATCACTGCATGCTGGAGCATTAAAATGCTATTCCTCTCTCTAGATTGATGGCCCAGCCCACATGACACTTCTTCAGGGTGCACTTGTGTTAATTGAGATAAATATTCTTCTGCAAGATGCAGCTGGTGCTCAAGAAGTCCTGGAAGAGACACTGTCTGATTTGAGGAGGCTTATTCCTGATGATTTAGTTTCATGTTATAGGGTACTGAGGGTGAATCTTTTGGTTCTTTGTCAAGATCTGCAACATGGCACTGCTTATCTCTGCAAATTTGTTTCATAACCCATGTGGTTGTGTTGTGATACTCACAACTGCAACTCTGTGGGTTAAACTCATTGTGTGTTCTGAGCTTTTTGCACTGAGGATCAAGCTCAGATGGAGAGTTGTGCTCAGGGAAAGCTTCATCAAATACAATTGCTCCTTCCTTGAAAAGGTGATAACTTATGCATGACCTGATTCTTACTGAAGTTAAAAGATATATCAACAGAAATGCCCTGCTAGTGCTGTGCTCTTACTTCTTGAAGTGGCAATATTTCAGCTCACAACAAATAACTGAAGGATCTTCAGAGTTCCCTATCCAATGCCTGCCAGTCTCCTGCTTTCTGGCCCCCAAATCCTCTAAGTTCCTGAACAAACGTGAATGTGGATCATATTCCTTGGGAAAGATATTTCAGACCCCATCCATCATTCTCTCCCTCTTTCTTCTTCTAACCAACATAAAACCTTTACATTATGCTTTCTTTCATAAATTACCTTTCAGCTAAGTCTGTTGAAAATGTAGGTCCATGAGAATTACCATCATTTGAAATTCATAAATAATTGGGGGAAAAAATTCACTCAGAGTAGCAGGAGAAAGCAAGGGGATTTTTTCCCCCTCTGGGCATATAAAACACTAGAAGTAAGGAAAATTCCAATATTCCCAAATACTGTGAAACACGTTATTGCTTTAAATTGCACTTAACTGTTCTTCCTTCCTCCATGACAAATAGAAACCCTCAACAGACATAAAAAATCAGTACTTCCACTAACCAGTAGCTAAGGAAAAGGTGATTGGAAAACTGTTTTCCTCATGTGTTAAAGCCTGCGTGAACACTGGCTATATCAAAGGTTAATTAAGTGTCTTCCCATATGTGAAATCAGCTAGGCAATGGTCCATAGAATGAGTAAGAGTCCACCTGATCCTTTTCATGACTGTAATTGAGAAGTTGTTTTGCTGCTTGAGTGTTTTATTTTAAATTATGTATAGCTGCCACTTACTCTTTACTAATACATAAGCAAGGGAAATTCAACAGATGGTGTCACGCCAAGCAGGACCATCTTATTTGTAACTACTTCAGCAAAAATTGCATTTGGCAGATGCAGATACCTTTTGGGGTATGGATATTTTAGTTTTTTGTTGCTGTTATCTTTTTCTTAAAGTTTCTTTGCTGATTGTATTGCCATCTTAGCATTCACACTGCTTCCACACTAATCTAACTGTGCTGCTGCAGTGCAAGTTTCCTCATTCACTCTATCCTACATACAGGAATACGTAGTCTATTCAAAAATAAAAAGAGAGATCTAGGGGATCAAGAAAAAGCTTTATTTTAAGGGGAAACACTTATTTCACTGTATTTCATAGTGTTAAATTTTGCATGAATTAATTTTGCATCTCTGAATATGAGTTATTCAGATGATGTCTTGACCTTTCAGGCATCCTTGACCTGCATCTGGCTGAGGCAGCAGCTGGTGCAGAGTTGTGTGTTATACTCATGACCAAAAAACTGGTAAGTGAGCCCTTCTCTGTTTCTCGCTTTGCCCCCAGAGGATTGACTGGGAGTAAGCAAGAAGCTGGGAGAGGACACAACCAGGCAGAAAACCTGAACTAACTAAAGGGGTCAAGGGAGGTGATTCTGTCCCTCTACTCTGCTGTGGTGAGACCCCACCTGCAGTACTGCATCCAGTTCTAGGGTCCCCAGCACAGGAAGGATATGGGCCTGTTGGAACCAGTCCAGAGGAGGACACCAAGATGATTAAAGGGATTGACCACCTCTCTTATGAGGAAAGATTGTGAGATTAAGGTTGGTTCAGCCTGGAAAATAGAAGACTTCATTGTGACCTAATTGTGACCTTACAGCACCTAAAGCAAGCCTCCGTGAAAGATGAGGAGAGACTTTTTAAAAGGGCATGTAGTGATAGGACAAGTGGGAATGGCTTCAAATGGAAAGAAGGTAGGTCTAGACTAGATATTAGGAAGAAATTCTTGACTGTGAGGGTGGTGAGGCACTGGAACCGTTTGTCCAGAGAAACTGTGGATGCTCTATCCCTATAAGTGTTCCAGGCCAGGCTGCTTGGGGCTTGAGCAAGGTGGCTTAGTGGAAGGTGTTTCTGCCCATGGCAGGGGACTGGGAAGTAGATGATCTTGAAGGTCTTCTCCAACCGAAGCCATGCTATGATTCTATGATTCTATGATCCTGGAATCAACCTTGAGTTAGAAGGGATCTAAAAGGATCATCAAAGTCCAGCTCCTGATGTGATGCTTGTGAGTAAAAAGGGAGAGAAGACAGTTTAGGGAAGTTAACCATCTTCTGTTCAGGAATTGACTGGGATTTGATCTACTCATGGGAGTAATTGTCTTTGATGCTCACATATTTTTGAATCCAGGCTTGGGTTTATATTCTGAATTGGACATTGTTCAAAACGTATATTTTGTCTTCATTTGAGGTATATTTGATTTGTCAGGGCTCAGTTTGTTTTTGAGGTAGGTTTTTAATGGTATTGTCATTAAAGTCATCAAGGGCACTTCTCCATGCACATCATTCCAAAGAGAAAGAGAAAAACATGATTAAAACTGAATGCTTGGGAGCATGGGATCTAGTGTTTGAGGAAATACTTAGGGAACAGTGGAAAACAAAGGGCAAGAATTTAAAAATTTAAGATCTTATATATTAAAGAAAAGGTTTTAAAGTTATCATCATCCATCAGTGCTGTCAGAGGAAAGAAAGATATCTTTCCTTAACTACAAATGAGTCTAGTTGTTCTCCAGACTCCATCAAAGGAATAATAAATAATACGGATTCACTCTCTGAATTCTTGAAATTACTGCCCAAATGAATATCATGAGAGTGAACAAATCAGTTCTTATTCTTCTGGGTAACTTTGAGGAACACAATGGTGGTGAGTGAACCACTCACTATGTCCATCTGTCATATATTCAGGAACAGCTGAAGCTCAGTAACAAGCAGGATTCATATTCAAATGATATTGTTCAGTGTCCTTACTCTACTGACATTCAAACAGACTGACAGAGTGAACGAGATCTGCTCCCTGTCCATTAGTAAATGCCTTGAATTTTTTTTTCCTGAAACTGTAGTCATGCCTAACTCATAAACATAACTGTGTATGTGTGTTACCCAAAATTGTTTACAGCAGGAAGTCCTTTCAGCAGAATATTTCCGATTTCAGGTACAACTGCTAGCCCACTCTCAAAGAAGGTTCAATTTCTTAACACATAAAAGACAAGGCTACAGCTCAGCTTAGGACGAGCACAGGAAATGTTCCTTGGCAATGAAATGCAGTCATGGGTGTTGATAGAGTTGCCCTATGCAGAGCTTCACTTTCTCTAATAGCAAGTGTCCCAATCAAATACCAACCAGCACTTGGGGCTTAGCTCACTCTAGAAACTATTACTGATAAACACTTTGGATGAAAGTGCATGATTCTAGAGAGTAATAGTGTTTAACAGGTGTTAATAACAGAAGGACACATATTGTTCCATGTCAGTTGGTACTCCTGCCAGATAAGAGTATGAATTAAGGGTGTTTAATTTACTAAAGTCCTTTAAAGTCATTCCACTGTTTCCAGAGGATGTGGAGACAAGCTGTGAATGAAGAAAAACACTGCAGGCTCTGTAATATATATAATGGTATCTATGTAGTCTGAATCAAAGGCTTTCTTGTTCTCTCTGCAATGACTTCAACAACTTCTCCTGAGTGACTTGAGTTCAGATAAATGAAATCATCATAGTACCTTATAATATTTTCTGTGGATTTGTTTTGGGGTTTTAGTTTTTTGTTTTATTGTTGCTTCTCTCCCCTCCTTTTTTTTTTTTCTTTCAATAAACATGCAAGAAAAACAGTTTCTAACATTTTCCACATTATTGCACTGAAGCTGGTCCTGATTTCACAAGGAACACAGTTAAACCATAGTGCTGAACATAGTGCTCAACACTTAATAACTTTTAATTTTGGATACTTTAGTAGCATCTTCTTCTAAACAATCTCTGCTTCTCTGATTAGTTCTCTCTGCACTTTTGGTGGCCAAAGAAGGTAATGTTGAACTAAATGAGCCTTGCAAAGAAAGGTATAAGTTAACACAGTTTTTCTGTCAACATGAATGGACGTGAACTGCAGTTGCCCCTATCTTTATTACTTTTTATATCTAAAATGTACTATACAGCATATTGTGTCTTTATATTTTAGCACATATTTTTGTTTCACAGAGTGTCACGGAAACTGATGATATTTCAGCAGAGGAGAAAAAAAAATCCTCAAACCATATACTGTATTTGATCAGTCTTGCATGTATATTATTCTATTCTGTTAAATAAATGATAGTAATTTTTTTTAGACTAGTGGAAAAATTGCATATTTATTTTAGTTGAATTTGTGTTAACATAGAAGGAAAAGTAACCACATATTTGAGCAAGGTTATGGCAGTGGTTACTGTGAAAGCAGGTTTCTTTATCTAAAATAATCTAAATTGGAGCAAGGTTGTAAGTTAAATAACAAAGGTTCCTGACATAGCTGTGATATACTTAATTTCTTTTCTCATTAAAGAATGATACAGTGTCCTTAGAAGACAGTCACTATTTTAGTGTCTCAGGAGATCAGATTAATATGGAGCTAGTAGTAAAGTGCTTAAATGGACTCAATTGACACCAAGTGAAATCCATTCTAGGATTATTAGAAAGATAGAAGGAGAAATTACAAAACTCTATTAATGTAGATATCTGTCTTATTATATACTACAGGAGAAAAAAAAAGAAAAAAAAAAAGTAGGAGAGACAAAGTGAGCTTCTCTTTCTCCTTGTCAACTTCCCAGCAGTTTCCTGAAAGACCTTGGAAAGAGGACTATTTCTCTTTCATTTCCTTATGAAAATAACCCCTGGGCAACCTTAAAAACATTGTTTATTCTCCTGACTAAAATATAAGCAAGTCATATAGCATCTTTGTGCAGAAGATTTTCATGTTAAACTGCACTCAGGACAAGTGCCATGAAGACATAAGCAGGATGTAAATGGTATATAGGACTCACAGAAGCTGTCTGACCACATGTAAATTTTGCCTTGATGTTTGTAAAGCAGTGTGAGTTGGGTGGAGTGCTATATGCCAGGTACAGTTATGTTTAACACTCAATTAACATATAGGATTTTGGCTTCACAGAAGGGACCAATCTGCTACTACAAAAAGGCCACATGTTCTTATACTTACTTTACAAAGCAGATCCATACGTTTTTATCACATCATTATGAACTCTTTTATTATTGGTTGTATTAGAAGAAACATAAATACTCACAGTTTTATGGTCATAACTGCAGCAGGGAACTACTAGTTTCCAGAAAATTTCTTTTCCATTTATACTCTTGCCATTCTGTAATGAACTTTAGACCATTTTTCCTTCCATCCCAAATTGGTTCTGTGTCTCTTTTTGTCTTTGGTTCTAGTATAAACCAGGGACATTGCTACTGTAGTGGAAAATAATAATAAAGTCCATAAAAAGACTTGAAAGCAATTCCAGAATGAAAGATCAGGATGAGAAAGTTCTCAACAAGCAACTACTTCTGAGCAGAGATGTAGACCATAGCTTTGCTACAAAATACCATCCTCCCCTGTTTCACAAATCTATTCCATTTATTCTCCTCAGTGCCCTTTGATTACCCAGTGCTTTCCCATTAACTTAATTATTTAAGTGTTTTTCATTCCCATGTTGTTGCATGTACAGATGCTATGTGTATAATACATTAAACCTGCATAATTGACTTACATTTAAGTGTCACCAGTTGTGTAATGTTCTGTGTTTGGTTTGTATTCATGACACCGTGAAGAAATGAAATGCTTTGTGTTAGTAAACAGACTTCATTTTTATTGCTGCTCAGAGTTGGAGCAATTTGGGAAAAGAAACCCACTACTGCTTTTAAAAAACATGGAGCTGTGAAAACAGAAGCAGTGATAACCACTCAATCATCTGCATCAGTGTCATCTGAAACTGTAAATGTTTTTCTGCTAAAACCATGGGAAAACAGTAAGGACATATTTTAAAACTGACACTTTCCTGTATTGAAGAGTGTAGCTACTTACTGAACCAGGAAACCACAGCTCTGAGGAAGCTCAACTGAATTGAAACATTAGTGCCTGAGTATTTCTTAATTACTCGAGGTCCTGAGTGGCCTGTTGAAAATCAAACCAACCAGAAACACTTTAAAGGCAAGAAACCCCAAATAGCAGCCTCTGAATCACTTTCCTGAGATTTGTCATTACTTTCCATTTATCTTACCCAAATATTGGGATTAGGTGCAAAGTCTCTGAATAAAGGCAGAATCAATTTTAAGGCCTTCTGGCAGCTGAGATCCCACTGTTTGCAAATACCTTCACAATATTTCTCAATAAAATAAATGCAGTGAGTTTGTTACCCTAAGCTTGAAGTTATCAGTCAAGTATGTCTCACAAGGTCAGAAGGAGTCAGGGGAAGTTTCCATCTGATGCAGATCATCTCTGTGCAATTCCCTTTGGTAAATTTGCCCTAAAGGCACATTGATCAGTAAAAGCTGGATAACTCAGGTACAGCACTGACCTTCCCCTCCCACAGCACAATCAGTCACCAGGTGCCTTTTGCAATGAGATGGTTTTATTGTCATGGAGGAACATGGCTTAGCCCAGCCCAGCAGGAACTGAACAAAACCAGTGGCATCCTCAGTAATAAAAAGAACATTGATCAAAAATACTGTGTTCATTACATTTTTTTTTTTATTCCACTCTGCAAATTGAATACTGATATTAGATGTATATTGCAAAGCATACCTTGACTGTCTAATAGAACCTTTATGTCTGTGGATGAGCTGGTTGCCTGGCATCCCAGCACACTCATTGGAGAGCTAGTTCAATGAAGCTGGCAAAGTTTAGGGTGTGACTCATCGAAAGTAAATGGGGATGTTTGGTCAGAAAAACTGTGAATATGGTACAAGAGACATATGCCTAGGAAATGGAATCAAACTTCTAATGTCTAATAGAATTCCATACACAAATACTTGAGATTGAGTTTGATTAAACTGTAAGGAATAGTTTTGTCTGAAGACATAAAAGAAACAACAATAAAAAACCCCATGTGCTGTTGCATTAAAAAAAAAGGCAACAACAAAACACCAAAACTTAGAACTAAAATAACCAAGTTTAGAAGATTTTAAAATTGGAAATCACATTTGAAAATCTAAGTTACTTTTTGTGTACTTTTTTCTGCATTTCTCCAGGAATAAACACAAGGGAAGAACTGTGAGTGTTTGCTTTTCATTTTTGGGTATGTCTGGTGAGCAATTACAGCCTTCAGTAGTGTTGTTATGAGTCTAAATGGCTCTACTTAACTTCAGCCATCTGGGGCTGCCTGTATACTGGTAAGCAAAACAGGACCATGGTGTAGGCTTAGGCTCTGGATTGTGTTTATCCTGAATTAATATCATGTGCCAGCTAATACTTTCCCAAGGACTGCTCAGTTGGTTTAGAGTGTATCAGGAACAGAGGCAAGTCCCAAAAGGTCACTGGGACAATAATGTACCAGGCTTGGCTCTTTACATGCTACACAGCATGTGACTCTGCTCCACCAGGATGTGCAGTCTCAAACACTACCATCTGCTATGCCCAAGGGACTGTAACATACTGTCAGCTTTGTGGTGTGAAAACATCACTGCAAGGGGTTGCTATACAGTTATCACATTATTTATGATACTTTGAACCGGGTGAGGGGAAAGTCAGAAAAACAATTATGTTTCTTTTTTACTCCAAAGAGGCAATCATGGGGTCCAGAGGAAACATGGTGCCAAACGCTAAGCAGTATTGAGATGGCTTGTCAGAGTAAATATGCCTCAAAGGCAGAGAATAATTCCTATTTAGCAACACATATAGAGAAAAAAATATTTTGTTTATATATATTATTTACCTGATCATTTCAGTATTTCTGTAATGAACAAGATAAAAGGAACTTCTAGGTGATCATATATATTCCAGCCATATTAGAAGTATATCTCAGCACCAGACCTATCATTCTGTAGAGATCTTTTCAACTGGTTGTAGTTCTTTCCAAGCAGACACTGAACTTTTAGATAGATAAAGTTAGCATAGATAAGGCCTCTGTCGTGTGCAGTCTCATAAAGTTATTGGATGGTTTCCACTTTCCATTTATATAACAAAAGCTTTCCCCTCCCCTTCCCCAATCTGCGTGTTCCTATTTTTCTCTGCAGGAATTACCTTTCATTTGGCATTATTAGACCAGATTTACCCTCTAAACAGAAAATTGGAAGAAGTCATATTTGTAACATAAATACCAAATATACACCATTCCCATGTTAAGTGGAATAGGATGTTAATGTATCTGTTCTCTGTGCTGAACCACCCACAAGGCAGATTTTTTAATCAATAACCTGCATTTAAGAAAGTTTGACATTTTAAAGAATTAGCAGTGTAAAAATTAAACATGCAAAGCAGTGCCATGCACCGGATGTATAGTAAATTAAATGCAGTTTTCTTCTCTAGGTGAAATTCACCCACTGAGCAATGCAATTGTTTCTTAAGCCTGGCTTACACATTCATTAAAGGCTGTGTCTCTTTTGTCCCATGAGGATAAGATTTCTTCCTTCTTTTGTGTTTTCATTGACTGCCATGTAATTACTTCATGACATAATTTAACCCTTTCTTTTTCACAGAATCACAGAATGGGTCAGGTTAGAAAGGACCATAGAGGGTCATCTGGTCCAATCTCCCTGTTCAGGCAGGGTCGTCCCAGAGCACATTGCACAGGATTGTGGCTAGATGGTTCTGTAATATCGCCAGTGGGGAAGACTCCACACCTTCTCTGGGCAACTTGTGCCAGTGCTTGGTCACCCATAAAGATCTTTCTCATATTCAGATGAAACTTCCTGTACCTCAGTTTCTGCTCATTGCCTCTTGTCCTTTTGCTCAGCACCATCAAACAGAGCCTGGCCCATCCCCTTGGCAGTCTCACTGCAGATATTAACAGACATGGATGAGTCTCTTCTTGAGGCTGAACAGGCCCAACTCCCTCAGTCATTCCTCATAAGAGAGATGCTCCAGTTCCTTAATCACCCTTGTAACCTCCACTGGACAAACTCCATGTGTCTCTTCTTCTGAGGAGCCCAGAACTGAACAGAGCACTCCAGATGTGCTTCACTAAGGCAGAGTAAAGGGTTAGGGTTGACCTGGTGGCAATGCTCTTTGTGATGTAAGCAAAGTACATTTGTTATCTTCCATGTCATTAATTGTCTTATATGCCCTGATTTCCAATCCTTCATATGAGAACTATGGCACTTGGTGATACTGAGTTGGGAGCTAAGGAGATTTTAGTCATGTGAAAATATGGGAACAAGAGTCTACATGGTGTAAATGAAACATCTGGTAAAACGAAGCATCATTTTTCTTCACTTTGAGCCCATGTGTGAGGATTGAAAACATAATCTTATTATTGAAATCAGGAGAAGCAATCCTTCATCTAACGTTTGATTTATGACAAAAATTTAAGGGATTGCATTGTTCTTGTTCTGTTTATCAACTTCTGGTACAGTGTCTCAGACAGGTAAACTTGCTGCTATCCATACACTCCTATACATATTTCAAATGTGTGTGAGATTGAAGGAATACTGAATGCATATACCTGATGGTCGACACTTCATTTCTTTTTTATCAACTGTGGAGTAAAAAAAAGAGGCATAAATGAATCATAAATGTTGAAAGACGAAGCATTTGAAAGACTGAAAAAAATTCAAATTAAGGACCATGTTCTGCAGCTGATTGAATAGAGTATAAATCCCAGAATGCGAAAGGGGTAACCCTAATGTAATCCAGAGGCTGACCTGTGAAGTTGCTTAATACATTAAAGGTTCATATACATTAGACATCCTGCTTACCTTTTTGGTGCAGACAATGTGAACAAGAATAGCAAATGACAGGACATCATGCCCAAGGAGAGGAAATAAAACTGCTTTGTAAAGACAGCCAAGTCAATATGATGTTTGTCATGTTTGGTTTTGGTATGTCCTAGCATTTTTCCTAATCACTCTTGTGGCTGTTTTCGAAGACAGGACCCTGCAGTAAAAGGACCTCTTGCTGTATAATCTTACTGAGAGGGATTAGGAATGGGGAAGGTATCAGCTTACCCTTCTTATGACATCAAAGGCTGACTAAACCTCTGCCATCACTGTGGGACTGATAAAAGATCCTTGCTTGTGGAAGGTAGTTCTGGAAAAAAGTGATTTTGTGTCCCATTTACTTTTCCTGATCTAAGAATATCCCAGAAGGACCTTCTAAACAACTCAATGCAAACAGATACTCAAACTATTCCTATAGCATAGTCACACTACCAGGGAGTTTAATCCCAGTTTCTCATCCATAGCTATTTTCTTTTTACTATCCATTTCTAGTAAATAAAGCATTATCCTAGGTAGAGATGCTCTGCTTGGTTGCCATTTTCACTCTGACAGCTACCCAGGGCCTCTACTGGGGATGTCTCCATTGGACTGAAGAACATGGCAGAGCTATTTGCTGACTTGGGATAGTAGGACTTTAAATGACAACTTGGGTCTCATTATTTTAGTTACAGTGTCACTCAGGCATAACACTGCTTTCAGACCAGACTCACAAATCTGTTTGTCAAAGGTCACATATTTTTCATTTGGCACTGTGTGTTGGGTTTACATGTCAAGGTTTTGCTAGAGGAGAAGCTGCAGGGATGGTTTCTGTGAGAAGAGACCAGGAGCTGCCCCCATTTCAGACAGAGTCATGTCCAGGTGTGTTAACCTACCAAACATGTTCACCATCAAGTCAAGTGTTCCATACCTGGGGGAGGGGAGCATCATCATAGTCCTGACTTCAGAAGTTTCTTTGACCAGATTTATCCAGTTCATTTTTTTAAATGTTTTTCACAGTGCAGCTCAACAAGACAGGTTTTTACTGTGTTATTCATCCAATAAAGGTTTTATCTAGTTATTTCTTCAAACCATTTCTTACTGATGAGTGCTGGACTCTTCTCCATCTCTGAAATCATTACCAACACTGTTAGCTAAATTATAAGTTCTTAATCTGTACTGTTTGTTTAAAGATTTAAATTTTAAGAGATGGGTCATTTAAGGAATAGAAGTGTTCAAGTTTTGACATCTTATTTTTTTGTGGAACATTAAAAAATTAAAAATTATCTTTCATTATTTGCATAAGTTATATGAATGCAACATCAATCCCAGAACTCGTTGCCAGAAATATTTTCAGTGTAAATACTTTCAGTACATCATTTACACATGTAATATTTAAACATATAATATATACCTGTAAGATCTATGTGTATTTATATAGTGAGAGAGGTAAGGGTGTCTTCTCTGTAAAGGTTTTGATTCTCTTTCATTGCATGCTGAAATATTTGACCTATTTCTGGGAGAAATCAGTGGCCAGTGAATGAGATCTTAACATTATTGCTTAATGGTGCTGCTCAGTGGAAGAGTTAAAATTCATATTTAAATGTATCATCTTAAGCAACTACTCAGAGTCAGGAGAAAAAACTCTTAAACTCCTTTAAAGGAAAATATTTTAATATAATTCAATGTAAATGTTCTGGTATACATATCAGATTAGTCATAAAAAGTTATATCTGCCATACATGTAAAATCCGGAATAGTTTTTTCTTGAACTGTAAGTGACTTTCCTGCCAAGGAGTTCCTGAGTCTGACCTAAACTGTGCTGCCATGTCCTGTGTTCATGCAGTGGTTACCCTGGGGAAAAACTGACAATTTGACACAAAAACAGAGTCAGGGACATGTGGGTGTAAGTGACAATGGCAGGACTGTGTCTCAAAACAAGAGTCGGACTCTGAATGACAGATCTCTGATCACAGTCTAAAAATATCCCTAAAATATTCAGTTGAATATATGAACGTATTCATGATAATTTCACAATAAACTTGTTGCATGTGTTTTTATATCTTTAAGTCCTTTTTTTGCTTTTTCAGCTCTTTGTGACTGTACAGACTGACAAGGTGGAAGGAGCTTGCTTCCTACTGTCTGAAATGTTGAGAGATGCGTTTAAACTCATCAGAGTACCAAATTATTTTCTGAACTTCATATCCAAACATAGGTGAATGTAGAGAAATGAATGAAAATTGGGACTCAGGAATAGGTTCAAAATCAATTTTCCCAAAAAAAAGTTTGCTTTTGAAGAAATTACATTCTGAAATATCAATACAGTGAAATATTGAAATAGTGATTTGTTGGATATAATGTTTCTATTCAGATTTTCTTATTTTACATTAAAATAGTTAAGACTACATTTAGTTGTGACTGCTGTATTCTTGAATACAGAAGAGGTGAACTTTATCATAAGAGAAAAGCAAAAGTATGTTGAGGTGTATAAGCAAACGTGGTATCTTGAAGAATCCATTGTAAATAAAGAATTAAGTCAAAGTAAATAGAAAAAATCTTCAATAATTGAAAACATCACTGACAAATAGGGAATAAGTCCATTCTTGTATCTACCACAGACAGAAGAAACAATGGATTAAAATACAAGAAGATACATTAATAGTAGACATTAATCAAGGTGCTCTGTCAGTGGGAACATGGGAAAGCATTGCCTATAATGATTGCAAGCCTTTTCTGTGGCTGGGATTTTTTAATTAAGAGTTGAACTTAACTGTGCACAGAATACTGTAGGGACAGTAGGTCTCTTTATAGTTTAGCAAAAATCTGCCTATTTTCTATGATTTCCTAATGAGTTTAAGTACCACTTTAAACAGTCTGTTTGCTATGCAGAACCCAGAGTTGAAAAAATGCTTAATTCTAGTCCAGTACAATAATATACTGAGCCTGACTGAATAGATTTCACCAAGTTCAGCAATTTTTAACAGTGTAAGAGAGTGGAATAAAAGGTCTTTAAACATATCTGTTCAATGACATCTTAATCACTTGTAAAAAATCTATGTACCCTGAAGAGGTTTTGTTTCATGTTTATTCAAGAGACAGAAATTCTAATCATCCTTGTAATTCAGGCCAACAGGAAATAAATCTAGGAAAAACATATAGAAATATTTTTCTAGGAAATTTGTGTTTTTACTTTTGATTTTATGGACTGCTATGGCTTCACTGGAACACATTTTGCTTCCCCAGTAAATTGTACTGAAGGAATAGTAAGACAGAGACACAAATAAGTCCAGAATTGCTAGAACTTATATTCAAGGGAAGAAGAGTAACTAAATCATCTCCATAAATAAAGAAAATACGGTTAGATTAGTTATTAAGTAGTTTTGGAGAAGAATAAAAAATAACATTACCTGATAATATTAAAATATAAATGTTCCATTTAATGTAGAGACAATATCTTTTTCATTTTGTCAGTTATAATTAAAAATATATATAAGGAAAATAGTTTCCATTACTTCTAGATATGTTTTACAAATGTTTTAGATGACTCTAACAGAACAGAGACAAAAAAAGAAACCTCCTGTATTACCAAAACCAATCTAAATGCTATCATAGACAGCCACAATATCTAATCCCTTTATTGCACTGATAAATATCCATTTTAAGATGCAAGAGAGCTTTTTATCCTCACCTGTCCTGCTGAAAAGATTTTTAGGACCTCACAGCTGTGATAGTTAAAAAATATGCAATTCCCATTCCAAATTTATTCATGGCCAGTAATAAAGAATCATCTCACATTTTATCGGTGAGATAATAAATGCAATTTCTATGTAACCGAATGAAAACCAGGACAGATTGTGAATCCCTTAAGAGAAGGTTACAAAAAAATCCCCAAAAGAAACAAAGAAACAAACAAAAAGCAAGCAAGCAAGCAAGCAACAAAAAAAAACCCCAAAAAACAAAAAAAAACCCTACAAACCCCCACCAAAATAAATAAACAAACAAACAAACAGATAAGTCTTTGGCTCATTGGTTTTTTGTATATATTTTTATCTTCCTGCATAATGTGTTCATAATCCTAATTTTCAGGCAGCATATGGAAAATAAAGAGTGGCAGTTCCATAAATCCTTGGATGCATCTTGTTGTCCACCTAATAATGAAGTGTCTTTTCAGAAGGAGTTCACATTACTGAGCATTTTCCATAAGGAAATTTGCAGGGTGGTTCACATTGCTTCATTATTTGAACACTTTTATGAACCTCATATTACTCATCTTGGCTTTAGACTTTCACCTCATGTGGTTGAAGCATGGGGCCAAGACTTTGGAGACATTTACTTCTTGCCATATAACTGCATTCGTAACTTTAAATGAAACACTTTTTCTTTTGTCACCTATAAATTTCTATCATTATTACTTTGCACATGGTGAATTTTGCCATATTTAATAAATGTCTTTTTTCCACTGTGTTTCCCTAGAATAAAAGACAACAGCAATCACATTAATGAAAAAGTAAAATATTTAGGTTCTGAATTAGAGAGAAGAGATTTAAGTCTTTAGATTTAGATTTTCAATTGATGCTCCATAAGGCAACAGTGTTGTAACAGGTGCTTTCCATATTAATTCCAACTTCTGTTGAGAGCAGCAGCTGCCAGATGAGACCTTATTCAGGTGGCTGAATTTGTGAAACAGTCAGGTAATGAACTACACCCCTTCATGGTGGTTTTAAAACTTTGTGACCTTCAGTATTCCCAGTATACTGGATCTCTGTGCCAAATTTCTGAGACCTCTTCTTGTGTTGTTCTGCTTCTGACCCCTTGCATCCTTTTATTGATTTCAGGGAGGTTTGTAGCAGAATTTATAATTTCTTAATTAAAACAGTATGAAAATATTAAGTGGGCTTTTTTGTTGTTGTTGTCATTCTGTGATTCTATGATTCTATTATAATAGTTGAAGTGCTATGCCTGTTAAAAGGTATAGAAGTTTCAGGGAATAATTATTAATGTTGAAGGTCTATGGAGACCTACTGCTGACATCCTATTATTTTAGGTAAAAAATGTCAATGATGCGACATTTGACAAATGCATAAAACCAAGATGGACCACTTGGAATGAGAGTGAAGCTGCACAATATGTTGTAGAACACTTGCAAATTTGCAAGCTGATGAACAAGGTCTTGGAATGAAGTATTAGAAACAACTTCCAAATTATGGAAGTAGCTAGCTGAATCAAGATTTCAAATTGTTGTGGTAGCAAATGGAACTGACTTGAACCCAAAATACATTAACTGAAAAACATCAAGTAGGAGTAGAGAAATAGTAGTGAGATCATTCTGGAATTGATTTGGTGTCTATGTATGAGAAAAATGGCCAGTCACAAAAGGCTTAAAAATAACTGAAATTTCATTGATGTTTAGGAAACTTGAATTATAGGCAAATATTTCAAAAGCCTGAACTCTACACTTCATCCATGAAGAGTCTACCACTAAGTGAATATTTACAGAGTGAAATAAATGGGTGGGTGGGTGAGCTGGAAGCTGAAATTACAAGAGCTAACAGGGAAAAGATCATGTTAGGGCAAGGAGGCTTTCCCTGACTTGAAGTCTTTAAATCAAGATTGGATTTCTTTTCCCATTTTACATATGTATTATATTTTAACTAGGTATTATAGACTCAGTGGAAAAAAAATTGCTATTTCATTATCACCTGTGTTATAGAAAGATGAAAACAGAGGGTCACAACAGTTCATTCTTCATATATAGACCTGTATGAAAATAGGGGCCAGTCGGGGGCTGGACTCTTTGGCCAGCTGATGCAATTCTGTTCAGTGTCAGTGGCACAGACTGTTGCTGCTCACTGGTGAGCTGGTTACACTGATTCACCCTCTGGAAACTGTGGTTCCCAGCAATTCCTGATTTCTGTCACTCGGATGAAAACTGTGCTTGAAACAGCAGTATAGGTGCAAGGAAAGCTTTTTAATGTTTTTTTTGAATGCTGTCAGATGAGGCTGCAGAGCTTCCCACACCACTATCATAGCAAAACTGTTTGGCACTGTCATTTTATAGGAGTTGTAAATTTACTTGTGGTGATGATTAATTGCTATCCTTATAATCTATCTGGTCCCCATGATGATGTGAGAATCCTAATCCCAGATCTGAGTGAATGCTCCAATTTTTTTCTTCCAATCAAAACATCAACAAAATCCTCTGTGCCTTGGTTTCCACTGAGAAGGAAACCCAAATACATGTCCATACAGGGGACCAACAATACCATTGGTGTCTACAGCCCTTTTACTTTCTGTTCCTCCTTTTTGCAACACGTGGTACAAAAAATGATCCAGAAGTTAAGTCATGAACGTGTCATTTTGTATTGATTCCTGACCAGATGAAGTAGTGTTTCTTCCAAGATGAAAAAGAAGAGCATATACTGGTTGTTAACTCACAATACCAAGAGCCAGCACTCAGATCTCAGGTTTGACAGTGTTTTTTGTTCCTGTGTCACTGCATCAGCAAATCTTGTCTCAAGGCCACAGTTCTGGAACATTCAGTATTTGCATATTGGATTAACAGTGATGTTCCTTTACCTAGTAGAGACAAAAGACCCTTGGAAGACCAAACATCCCCTCAGGACAAGGAGAAATGTCTTCAAAAAGAAAGAGAGTATGTTTTGTTTAGATATTAGAAAGAAATCCTGGACTGTGAGGGTGGTGAGACAATGGCACAGGCTACCCAGAGAAGCTGTGAATGCCAAAAGCCTGGTAATGTTCCAGGCTAGGCTGGAAGGAGCTCTGAGCAACCTGATCTACTGAATGATCAGATTCAGCATCCTGACATCTGTTTTATCTGCAGAAATCGTACTTCATACATTGGGTTTATTATAGGTGATAAGGGCAAATTTTGTGAGACTTTCTTTTTCATACAATCATGAAAAACCACTAGAAGGTGAAATCCCCTCTCCTTTTCCCCATCTGTCTGCCATTCGTCAGCTAAGCCATCTCAGTATTTCCTGACATTTTCTGCTTTAATATGATTAAACTTGTGATACATTGTCAGAGGGTTTAGCCAATGGCAGGATTACAAAATGCCAGACACATCACTGCTAGTTCCACTCAAGCTCTCCTTAAATATGTTCCTTTTTGACACAAATTACTCATGATCTGTGGGTGGCAAAGCAGAACCCATAAATTGCAACAGCTCCTGCGAAAACTGAGAAGTTAATAGTTCCTTTAGGATTTGACACAAAGATCTAGCCAGCAATCAAGCAAACCTTTTGTTCAAAGTTTGCAGTGGTGAAAATAATGAACATATATTTCCATGGTTAATCTTTGGGAGACACCCAGAAAGTGAACAAATTAATTTCAAGCAATATACACAGGAAATCAACAAATACTTCCTGGGAAGATTATTCCTGCCTTCTCCAACTACAACTGAAAAAAGATTGATCTATCTGTATGTGTATATATATATACATATGTATGTATATATTATATACTATATATTATATTATGTATATATATGTATGTATATATGATATACTATATATTATATTTTATATATATATATACATATATATATAAATATAGATACAAACACTGTCCATTCAGGTGAATTGGTTGATCACTTAGAACTGAAAGGCACCACTGTCTTCGTCACTGATCAAAGGAAGGGACATTACAGGAAGTCAATACTTTCCCAGTTGCCTTTATATTCCAATTATCAAGTAAAAGTTATTACTTGGTTACATCAGACCTAATGATTATTCACTCCCTTTCTCCTATCCCTCCTTACCCTTATGGGAAGTTGAGTGAATTCCTACCTGGCCATCTCCTTTAGTCCTGCCAGGACACATGGTGCCTGCTTTGTTAGCTTCTCCAAATCAAACTCATGCTAAAAAATCAAACCCCACCCACATCACAGATTGCTGACAATTTTTTTCTGAAGAACGCCCTCAGTGACAGTGGGCATTTATTGATTACTCAATAGCATCCAGGCCTGAAATGGCTGGAAATGGGCACATGTAAATTATTCTGAGAGGTGTCCTGAGTGCCAGCCCAACCATACAACCACTTTTTCCTTGTATTCTTTTCACTTCCATCCCCCTGTTACCACTCCTCTGCATGTGTGCTTGTCTCATCTTGTTCTTTCACTTTTTTCTCCACACCAGAACAGTTCCCTGGTGAAATGTGTGCTTTCAAGCATTCTGAAGTTAGATGACACCACTGTGGTCCCTTCCAACCTTATCAGTTTGGTGACTCTGTATTTGTTTGATCATGAAATAGGACCTACTCAAGGAGGAAATGAAGCCATAATCAGTTTTGGGGTGAAACAGAGAGATCCTGTAGTATTTGACCCAGTAGTATTTAACATGCCCAGAAAAGAGGAAGGTTGTGAGATGGTCGGAGAGGAAGGGCAGGAAAGGTATTTGACCAGAAGATTGGGAGGCTAAAAATCCCTACCTGCTGGAGGGATTTTTCCCTCCTCTCTCTCACCCTGCAGTCTCTAATGGGACAGATAAGGCACCATGTCAAAGTGTTCTTAAAGAATGGGTAGTGATTGGTATGAAATTACTTCATCTGACATCCTCTTTGGCCATTATATGTGATTAATTAAGAGTATATCACTGCTAGAAGACATGAAGCGCCTGCCAAAATAGTTTTTAGTTTATCTGGAACATAAACACGAAACAACAGTAAATACCCACAGTGGTTATTTGTGCAATGAAGGGCAGTGTTTGGTGACATCATAAATACAAGGAATAATAGAATCATAGAATGTTGTACATTGGAAGGGACCTTAAAGATCAACCGGTTCCAACCCCAGTGCCATGAGCAGGGAGTCTTCCACATCTGTTCGAAACCACCTCCTCCAAAAAAACCAAACAAACAAAAACAAAAACAAACAAACAAACAAAAACAAAAACAAAACCCTACTGTGTTACAGTTAATCTCACTCTAGCCTTAGAAAATTGAAAAGTAATACAGGGTTAAGTATTTAATGCCTTTTCCTTTATTTTTATTGCCTTCTTTTTATATATATTATATCAAGATTGTAGAGCATAGTCAAAACAAATCATCTGGCTGGCTTGGAGAAAACGTATTGAAGAATATTGCTTTTTATTTTAGTTTATTTCTATATATACGCAGGCAACTGGGTTTTAGGGAGTGAAATTATGAGAAAAACAAACAAACAAAAAAACAACCTCTCCCCAAAAAAAGAAAACCCTCAACCACAGAGCTTCAATAAGATTATGAAATTACTTATGGTGCTTTATTTTTCTTAAGTGCCAGCTGTGGAAAAGGATAACATCAGAAACTGGGGCTGGGAGAACGGGATGTGCTGAAAGATACAGACACATGAAGTGGGGATGCAAATGCAACAACTAAAGGAGTGCTCTTCCTTAAGGAGAACTGGACTGTCACGATTTCTTATTGTTTCTGAGCTCTCCTCTGACGCAACAGGCAGCAAACTGAATGAGTGCAGCTGTGACATCTGCCAAATCCTACACTTTGTTTACAGTCGTCTTGTGTGCCCTCAATATCTTGAGTCCAACTCGTTTCTGGAGATGAATACATGATTTTTATAGCTCCTCTGCCCAGCTCTCACTCCTCATGTTACATATTGCAGTCAGATCTGTGGCGCACAAAACATGCTGGAAGGAAAGTGAGCAGAAAAAGAGGTGAGTAGTAACACAAAGACAGGAGACTGTAGTAGATCTAAAGACAACAGCAGTCTAATTGTGAGACTTCTGCCAAAGTGTTAGTGACTAATGGGAGAAGAGATGAGCCAGCACACAGCTGTGAGAGTGTCTGCTCTTCCCTTTTCATAACGTTTCAAAGGCCATCTCCCATGCTGCATCCTGACCCTGTCCACTCATTCCATGTCTGTATATTTGCTTTTTTGCCTACTCTGGCTTGTCTAATATATTCAAATTTCCAAGATGATGCTCTTCCTAATAGTGATGCCTGCCTCTGGCATATCTTAGGCTGTCAAATATCCTTAAGTAAATCAAGCCTGTTTAAGTCTGTTTGCAAAGAAAAAAATATGCAACAAATAGCAAGGGGGGAAAAAAGACCCCAAAAAATGTTGAATTACAACTCTCTTTCTGCATGCTCCTCATGCTCACTCTAAAAATCCTGTCTGCATGAAATATGATATACATATAGGTCATATGATACTCTTATAGATATGGTATAAATAATGACATCACCTCAACCTTGATGAGATCCAGGCTGTGAAGAACAGAGACTCAATATCACAGAATTATAATATCATAATATCATAGAATTATTAAGGTTGTAAAATGCCTCTAAAATCATCAAGTCTAGTCATCAACCCAGCACCACCAGCATGTTCAGCATTAAACCACATCTTCAAATGCCACCTCCACAGGTTTTTTTGAAGCCTTCCAGGGATGGTGACTCCATCACTTCCCTGGTAGCCTGTTCCAATGCTTTACTACCCTTTCCATGAAAAAAAATAAATCCTAATATCTAATCGAAGCCTCTCCTGACATAACTTGAAACTATTTCCTCTTGTTCTGTCTCTTGTTAGCTAGGAGAAGTCTGACCTCCACCTGGCTAGAACCTCTTTTCAGGCAAGTGTAGAGAGTAGTAAGGTCTCCCCTCAGGCTTTTTTCTAAATATGCATATTATTCACACCAAAACTTCTGAAATTATCACATATGTTGCACAAGAAGATTTATTTTTATCAGCTCTTGAATACTTCTCATCTTAAAAATAAAGAAAACATACAAAAAATACGTCTTTAGTTGATACAATGAGAATCTTGTAGATGCTCATCTTGTTAGGAGGGAAGGAGGATAAGAGGTGGTGAAAAAGAGGAAGAGTTTAGGCAAAAATACTCGATGATTTCATGCTAACCTTAAGATGCGTTGATTATGTTCTCTAATTACATGACTTCTCACTGAGCTTCCCCCCCCTGCAGCCCCACTGCCAACGTCTGGTACAATGATATTTCTGTAAGTGGCAAAATATTAACCCTCTTGGAAATGTAAATTGACAGGAATTAGTGCATACTCACAGGTGTTAATTTACACATTGTATTTCACAACTTTGAATGCGTTAAGTGTGGGGTCATGTGACGAAAGCCTATGTGCACACCCACCAAGGAGCACAGAGGCACAAGAGTAGGAGCAGAGCTGCAAATCAGACCTTGGCCTGTCTTCCCCCAGACCCATCAGCTCCTGAGTCCCACCTGCATCAGCCTGGAGAAGCACAGGAGCACAATGTCAGGTGGGAACACGATTTAGGGCTTCAGAGGAAGGGACATCCTGTTCAGCCCCTCTCCATGATGGCTTTTGTGCATCCAGGTGCCAGCAACTGGAAAGATTTGGGATCCAGGGGCAGCTACTGGGAAAGCTGAGTATCTGGGGTCCACTTCTGGAGTGATCCACCTTGCACAGATGTCGATCTCTAAATTCTCATTAGTGAACCTCCATCCTGCTCATCTTGAGAGGAGAGCAGGATGAGGGGTTGGGTGCTGTGTGTGTTCATGTGGGTGCTTTGTGTGTCCATGATCTGTGTATCAGCCACGTCCTCATGTACATAAGGGGAGTACTGGCGTGCTCTGTGTAACTGTGCCCTTGGGAATGCACACTCAGCCTTCCTGACACTTGGATATGGGGACATGGAGCTGCATCAGCCTTGCCTCTCTTTGGCTGTCACTCTGGCAGAATACATTCTCTTTTAGAATTAAGCATATCTACTGAATGTTCTGGTCCTCCTGCCTAAAGAAGTTTATGATAATGCACCAACCTTTTGTTTTTAGCTGGCAAAACCTGGAAAGAAAACAAGAGTGCTTTGAAACTGGAGGAAAAGATCTCTTTGTGTCAGCAGACCTCTGCCACACTCATAGTTTCAGTGAATATGAATCAACTCACAAATCTTTGTTGATGCCCTTATCTGCAAGTGTCATATCAGTTCAAAATTGTGTTTGGATACTGCAACTGCCTCTCTGTCTGTCTAGATGTCAGATGTCAAAATGTTATCAATTTTTTTTTGTCAAAAGGTGCTGGCAGCTGCCATGATGGAGGTCTCTGATCTAAAAATACTTCTCCATTTTGTGAAATATATCAAACATTTCCCTTCAGACTAATTGGGAGCAGAAGTCAAATCCTTTATGTCATAGCATTTCCAGTGAGGAAGGGAAGTTGCTGCCCAGGGAACCTACAATTTATCCAGAACTTACTTTAGACCACAAATAGGTTACTCCAGCTTTCAGCCTGGAGGATTTACAAAGGAGTATCTAACACAAAAGAGTAAAATAAAATGTACTACTGAGTTTAGAGATGCTAAAGACATGGGGGATTTTCAAGAAACGAATTTTCATTTCATCAAGACTTTTAACAAATGCTTTTGGTCTTTTCATTTTTAGTTTTTCATCCTGTGGTGAAATGAACATGTCTTTGTGCATTTTCCTTCCCTTCGCTTCCCCCCTAATAAGCGGAACATCAAAACAAATTTCCTTCAGTAAAATTCAAGGTGGAAGACAACTCAGACATACCAACCAACCTCTCAAATGGCAGTGCTGAAGAACCCCTTACATTACAATTGTGAACAATTCTTTAAGCAGAAATTAAACAAATAATGCAAAATTTGAAATCTTAACTGTCCTGGTATTTCTGTCATGTGTATCTCACAAGTATTCTTTTATGTTCAATCTTCCTGCAGTCAGAAACTGGGCTGCCAGCCCTGTTTCTCTGTAGTGTGCCACTTACTGGCTGAATATATTTTTCAACAACTTCCATCCACCAAGTCTCTTCTACACAGTAAGGATCTGCTAAGATTTCACAAAATCACTGAATGGTTGAAGTTGGCAGAGGCCTTTGAAGCCCCGCTTGTCTGACTGCCCTGCTCAAGAAGGGCCACCCAAAGCTGCTTGCTCAGAACCATGTCTAGATG